>JARVZY010006233.1:0-27002 GCA_030686995.1 Artemisia argyi
AGTGGGAGCTGTTAAAAGTTAAGTATAAATATCAATAAGTAAATAACTAGTATCGAACCCGAGACCTCGGGATTGCACACATTACAAACAAGAATAAAGTATATTAAATATATATTTGATATATGTATCGTGTATATATATTTATGTAAACACTTGAGGGACTTAATGATCGTTAAATATTAAATGTAAGTACTAACTATCATTAGTAACGAAAGAAAAGGACTAGAATGTAATTTGAAAAGCAAGAAGGATCCGGAACACCCTTGTGGGTGCATGGCCGGTCGATCCAAGGCCCAAGGGTGTCGACCCATGCCTTGCTTGCTCCCCAAGATTACTATAGTATAAATACAAGGCCTAGGGTAAAGCTTTCACATCTTTTGTGTACACACACAAAACCCTAAAAGCTTTTCTCCCTTCTTTTCTTTCTTGGCCGATCGGCACAACAACCCTCAAAGGGTTTTGGGTCGATTTTGGTTTTACAAAATCAAGTGTTTTTGTTTACTTGCATAAACCTTTATTCATTGGTAGTTTGTGTGTACAAGAACGAGGTAATTACTCATTATATTAATTATCAAGAGATCGATAAACAAAACGGTAAGGGGTTTATCATTGATCTAATTTACACAAGATTCAAGGTTTATTGAAGTGCATCGGGTACGTTACTATTTACATTTTAGTTAATCTTTATACTTGTTATACTTGATCCTAGCTTCCGCATATTGTGTTATTTGATTGTCAAACTCTAACAGTGTATACCCGTGATTTTTCCAAACCCTTTCACTGGTCACCCCCAAAATGTATATCTATTGACGTTTGATCATGCAAACAGCTGCAATGTTAGTTGTGTGCATAATTTTTGTAATGGTGTACAAATCAATTTTCATTTGAAAATAAGTGAAAAACCAAAACAGCACTATATTTTGTTTTTGGCCCTTCCATATACCACAATAACAAAACTACAAAAGGCAAAAGAAGGATGATAAGAATGTAAAACTAAAAGATTTTACCATGTACTGATAGAAAGCAAGAAAAAGTAGAAGTACAAAATGTGTTACACATTTTGCTATGTGTATTTTTGGTTGCATGTTGTACTGTCAACAATCTATGGTCATAATGCAAACATGTTTGCACCATCCTATCCACTCACACAATACAATTAAACTCAATAGCCTATGGTCATCACACTCAGTTACAACATTCACAGTGGTTCTAGATCCTCTTGGCATTTAAACTCAAACTAGAGTTTTAGCAATCTAATGGAACAAGTAGTGAACAACAAACAGATCATACTCAAGGACTACGTTAATGGATTTCCTAAGGAGTCCGACATGTTCCTCAATACATCCGAAACCATAAAACTTAAGCTAGCAGAAGGTTCTAATGGTATCCTTGTTAAGAATCTTTATCTGTCATGTGATCCATACATGCGTCAACGAATGAAGAAAACTCAAGGGGAGTACTTTGAATCCTTTACTCCTGGTTCGGTACGTAATTAACTTGTCATTTCCTAGGTATTTTTATGTGTTCTATAGTTGCTTTTTTCCATTTTCATTTCAAGGCAAAATAGTTTGTTATAAAAGGATGTAAATTTAGGATTGCTTTTTAGGCTAAGCAACTTGAAAATAAGAAGTTGGAAAATAGTATAGTTTTTGGACTTCCTATTATGCTTGCAAAAAAAGGCCATTATATAATTAAAAAAATAAAATAAAATAAAATAAAATAAAAAAATAAATAATAAGTTAGAATTTGATGCTTTTGCACATAAGCTTGATAAGGACCCCTCAAGTGGGCTATCCGGTCTGGGCTAAACGATCCTAACATAGAACGTAAGCTTGATAAGGACCCCTCAAGTGGGCTATCCGGTCTGGCGGCCTGGGCTAAACGATCCTAACATAGCCCGATAGCCGAGTGTTAGCGCGCCCAGTTATAATTCCGAAACAGTCTTGTTGCAGCTACCATTATTCAAAACTGAATATTTAACCTTAAGCTAATAGAACAAATATAACCCTTTATTAATTTGTGATAACCAGATTCAGTACAACTAAACTAAGCATTAGAAAATGTTGTTCTGCTTCTTGAAAACACAATGCCAAACACACCCTAGATCATTAGGCCTTTCTAGTTGTAACATATTTTTAAAATCTTTGTCCAATTGTCACATTGAATATATGGATTGACCCGGTTAGTCTTTGGCACATGTTATCACATGACATTACTATATTTAGAATCAACAGGGACCAAAAGTCAATTGGCTACAGTACATACTATAGTGGATGACAAATAACTGAATATTATTAAAACAAATTTAGCCATTAACATATACTAGAAAGACAGTGGCATAATTAGGTGCATGATATATTATATTGTTCAGACAGGAACTACCAATAGTCAACAAAAAATTGCAAAAACTGGATTTTAAACCTCATGTAAATATGTAAATATGTAATTATGTTGGTAAAAAAAAGTTATATCATGTAATGTTACTGATTAATTTTCCGCCTTCTTGTCTTGTATTTAAAGTTACTATTGTAGCGTGTGTTCTAATGTACGAGTTGCCATCTTGCAGCCTATATCAGGATTGGGGGTAGCTAAAGTTCTTGATTCCAGGCATTCGGACTTTAATATAGGTGACCTAGTTTGGGGAGGGACGGGATGGGAGGAATACAGCGTTATCAATGCACCCGAGACTCTATTTAAGATTCAACATATTGACGTCCCTCTTTCATATTATACCGGAATTCTTGGTATGTTCTTTTGCTTATTGTGGTTTAGGTCATGTTGTATTCTTGTAAAATAAATCCATAAGGAGCTTTAAATAGCAGGTAAATTTCAAATTGGCCCTATAGATGTATGTAAATATGTTTATATGTGTATGTAAGTTATTATCATATACACATAACATAAATGGTAGGGTCCAAGATGATGGGAAACCATAAATTTGTGAAACAATGAAGAGGATAGCAAATTATGGTATCTCACACAATAAATATTGTCTCTGAGAGCCTTGTACACATTATTGTAGAGTATATTAAACGATCAAACCGTATTTATGCGTTTGAGTAGTTGTATTGTCCAACAAGCTAATTTTCATGACATGTACGAGTATATAGACATGGGTGACCCTTGGCAGTTCGTATCCAGGAATATGATTTGCAGCCAAAAAAAAAAAAAAAAAAAAAAAAAAAAAAGTATAGTGAAACATGTCAAATGGTTGAAAAGAACCTAAAATTGTGCTTCAAATCCATAAGATCTCCATTACTACCAATTCAACTGACATGATTTTAGTATATCATATATGAAACTCATAAATAAATATTTATATATAAGTTTGTAGACAGAAAGGGTGAGCTCAACCAAGACAGACCCATCTCGACATTTACAAAATGAACCGCTTTGACCCGTTAGCAGACATGCCTTGTTTTCCCTATACCTTATCCTAATCTTTCTTTGATTGTATGTAGGTATGCCTGGTATGACAGCTTATGCTGGCTTCTATGAAATTTGTGCTCCAAGAAAAGGAGAATTTGTTTTTGTTTCAGCAGCTTCAGGTGCGGTTGGTCAGCTTGTTGGGCAGTTTGCTAAGTTGTCAGGATGCTATGTTGTTGGGAGTGCCGGTACAAAAGAAAAGGTTGGTGTGTCAAAAATATATAGCATAGTTTCTACATATATTGATTAATAGGTGTAATCTTGCACATTTGAATTAATTCATTACCAAATACCGATTGTCCGTGTTTTATGTCCCTAATGTTTATTTTAGTTACTACTCAAGGTTGATCTTTTAAAGAATAAGTTTGGATTCGATGAGGCTTTTAACTACAAGGAAGAGCAAGATCTTGATGCAGCTCTCAAGAGGTTAGTCTCAACCACGGTAAATGGAACCGTTAGTCACACTAGCTTTTATTAGGTGCTCTTTTGATCAATTTACAAATTGGTCATTTCATGTTGTGTTTATACAAATCAAATCAAAAGAAATAATTCAAAGGAGAACTGGTCATGAGTTGAAAGTCGCACAAGGCTAATCTTATCATCTTAATACGTACATATGTAACATTCTAGATCATTTTTTCTATTCTATTTAGAGGTTATTACTGTGATGTTATCGCATTTTTGGTAATGATTTACGCAATATTTATGTTAGGTACTTTCCCAATGGCATTGATATTTACTTTGACAACGTTGGTGGGGAGATGTTGGATGCGGTACTGTTGAACATAAGACTAAATGGAAGAATTTCAGTTTGCGGGATGATCTCACAGTACAACTTAGAGCAATGGGAGGGACTGCATAACTTGTTTACCCTTGTAACCAAACGTGTGCGCATGGAAGGGTTCATTGTAGTTGATTACTATCACATGTACCCAAAGTATCTAGAAATGATTATACCACTCATAAAACAAGGGACAATACATTACATAGAAGACATTGCAGATGGGCTAGAGAGTGCTCCCGCGGCTTTGGTTGGCCTCTTTTCTGGCAAAAATGTCGGGAAGCAAGTGGTCATCGTGGCCCGCGAATAATCTATATGTATGTTTAGGCTACATGTAATTTTGTAAAAATTCAATGCTTACAAAACAAGTGTATTAAGTATGAAGGATGAACTATGAATATGTGTTATATCATGGTAGTATGGTACTACTGTTTTGATTTGGTCAAAGAGAGTTGGTTGAAAGTAATAAGTGTGTGCAACTAGTTAATAAAATATAAACGCTTACACAAATGGGTCTTTTTTTTTTCTTTTTTTTTTCAGGTTATTTAAGGAGAGCAAAACGTTTATTTACATATACGCGTATACGCCGTATAACCAGAGTATTTCCGATCCCGTGGACGTTTTTACTTTTTTTACTATAAATATGTAAGATTATGTGTAATGATGGGTGATAGATCACCGGTGTGTAATGTACTTAACGATAATCTATAAAAAAAAATTGAAGGCTAACACAATCAAAACACAAGATTACTAACCAAGAATGGTAACTCGAAGTGAAATGATAATGGGGTTTGTTATTAATTAATGTGGGTTGTTACAAAGACTTTAAAGAGAGCAAATCATTCAAAAATTGATTACAAAGTGAAAAAATGAAAGTTTTTAAAAAATATAAAATGGTAGGAAAAAAGGTTGTAAGGTTGTGTGGACTTTCGAACTTGTCACTTGCCATGCACGTGAACCGTGTTTTTGGCATATAATACAATGATGACATCATCACATGCCAACCCCATTACACCCCTCTTATCCCCAACCACGCACGGTCCCCAGTTTTTAGCATTAGTTTGGTGGTGCAAACCAATAAATCGTTTTGTACTCTTTTTTCTTTACTTTTTTGTGCTTATGGGATATGTTTGTATAAAATGTGTTATTTTTATGTGTTTTGTTTTGTCACATGACACGCAGAAGCAAATTTAAATAAACTCTAATCCAAGGGAATAAACGTGGCGCACCTCAAAGTAATAAAAACATAACAAGAGAATAACTATTAAAGCATGTTTTTATTAACGATTCCGGAATTAAAAGATATCAATTATAATAATAAGAGCTCTATATTTATTAGGATGTAAAACGTGTGCCACAAGCAACCTAAATAAAATAAAGAAACTAATTAAAACATTCCTGAACAATAATACTCCAAATAAAAGAACATTCTAGAATCGTCGAGGGACGGGGTTCACGTAAACAAGCTAAGAAAATACTCCAAAATACTCAGTAGTGTATACAACGTAGTCGAGACGTAGGCTTTACGTCGTTGTGAAAATCATCTACGTTTCTTATACGGCTCCACGAATCTTGTCCCATCATTCACCCTCACTTGGAAAGAACTCGCCCTCGAGTTCTCACTATCAAGGGATTCGTCTACCTCAAATATCTTCTCATGACAAACTTTATCTTTGGTAGATTTGCGCTTCACATTAACTCGAGAACTTTCATCTTTTTTAACACGTTTAGCACACTCCCAATGATCAACCCGTGACCCCAAATATCGGGTTATGTACTCCTTATCAGTTGTAACACCCCCATTTTTAAGTTTGTCGCAGCGGAAAAGTAATTTGGGTGTTACGGTGAGGATCGAAGTTTTAACCACATAAAACGGTTTAAAAGAAACGTTTTGAAAGTTATTTGTCATTTAAATAATAATTTTGATAAAAGATGAACCATTTGATTTAAAATCTTATGAAAAGATATAAAGACTTGTAAAAATGACAAATTTGATTTTTACACCATTTTAATTTATCAGAGTAATAAATGCCCACTCCGTGTCTTGTCCTGCTCCGTTAAATTACCTGAGATACACATGCTTAAAAGTGTCAACACAAAGGTTGGTGAGTTCATAGAGTTTTAGGAAAAACCCTTTATTTTGTTAGATTTCATGAAAATTTGGTATTAATAAAATACAAACAGTAATGAAACAAGTATCAAGTATATTCACAAATAAATCATATAAATATTCAATAAAGAATCAATAATCTTAACATGAGCTGGAAACTCATGATACTAAATCAATCAAATATACAATTCACGTATGGTCAAACCTATACAGCTGTATCTAAATGTCACAACTCGTAAATTTTGGTCTTTTCCCGAACTTTCAACATTTACTATTCATCGGTTACTATTCATCGATCACTATTCATCTTTTTCGAAGTCAGTTTAATATTCTGAGAAGCATTTTAAAATTTTACTATTCATAAAACACTATTCACCTCCGGAGAAAATTTGTCATTTATACGTGAGTTGCGTCATTTCTGTACACGTACGATTTTCAACCTAATAAACGTTATCTTATGAGCTATTATTTTGAATAATTGATCCGACAATCCCAACTATAGTCCTAACACATTTTTATACTCATAATAATAATATAAAAATTATATTATTAATTTACCCGGTGTTTTGAAATCAATTACTATATTTCACGGTCGGAGCTTATTACTCCGTCGATTTGCGTTATTTCAACCCGATAATTATTTTAATACCCGATTCTCATCAGGAATATAATTTCATGATTTTTACAACTTCGTCATATTTTATTTCAACTCGTTATGATTTATTTTGAGTTAACTCGGTACCCGATAACACCTAATACACCTCAATTCCTATTTAAACCTTACAATTATTAGACAACTTCATTTATTAGCACCCAAATTTCTTCCTACCCTCCCTTGATTCACGCCCATATGTCCCTCCCTAGGTCCAAATTAGACTTGTTGACTTGACTACCATTAAAACTATCTAGATATTTCTTCCAAGTATCTCATTTAAATATACAAGAAACTAGCAAAAAGTTTTCATTCTCTCTTTTTCTTCTCTCTATACACGGCTCAAGACCAAACTCACCAAGATCCATTTATTTTTCCAAAATCAAATCCAAATCAAGTTTAATTAGTGATTATTGTTGGGGTTTTGTGGTAAAAGCCCTAGGTTATTAATCAATTTCTCATCAAATCACCTCAAATATTCAAGTAAGCTTCAAGAACACTTTTGATCTTTTCATACTTTCATTTTTCTAGTTTCATGATGTTTATTCAAGATCTACATGCATATGTTAGTATATACCACTCATTTATATATATATATATATATATATATATATATATATATATATATATATATATATATATATATATATATATAACTTTTGAGCACTAGTAATGGATTATAGTTAGATCCACTTGATTTATGATGTTTAGGAACCCATGACACCCTAAGAAGGTGTATGGTAAGATTAGACTAGATTTGTGGTGATTGAAAGTGGTTTGGTTGAAGTTGGAACTAGATTGGAACACTAGAAATGGTTTTTGAAACAATATATATACCTACTGTCCATATTTTTAAAACGTGGGAAAATCAGTAGATGATGGGTAATTTTTGACCAAAGATTTAGAAAATACTTTCAAAAACGAAGCCGTGGGCGAAAGAACGGATTAAAACGAGTTAATAACGAAGGAGATATGATTTTCCGAATTTAACGACGAAAACTAGTTTTCTGAAAAACTGCTTGCTGATGAACAGTTGTCACGGGCTGTTTTGGGCATAAAACTTGATCTAGCCGTCCCGACTTATCAAAAATATGTTAGTATGTTGTCCCACGATTCCGGGAATGTAAATAACATAGAAAAGGAGCTTAAAACGACCAAGATATACACTTTTGAAACTAGGCGAACTATATATATATTTGACAACTTCTAATAGCACATATTCTCTTAAGTTATGGAAACACTATAAATCAACGCCAACGCTTATTTTCAAACTACGAGTGGTATAGGCTTCATGTGCATGTACATTCATCGCATCCCCTCATAATTTAAGTAGATCGTATCATTCGTTCATTATAGGTCGCGGTTAGAGATCGAACCTCATTTCTGTGTAACCACTTTTGTCTTCGTAACTATCGTACCAGGTGAGTCATAGCCCCACTTTTACTCTTTAGTACTTGTTTTAAACTCTTTGGGGGAGATACATGCTTAAACTGTTTACTCTTAATTGAACTTAAATTACTACTTGACCTTATAACTTGTTTTGAACTTTTGAACTTGACTTGACTTTTGAACTTGACTTGAACTTTTGAACTTAATGTATTGTACGTGCTATGACCTAAAGTCTCGCCATTTTTGGTGGAGCGTTCTTGACCTAAAGTCTCGCCTTATTGGTGGAGCGTGCGAAGTCTCCTTTGTTCGGAGCAACACTATAAAGTCTCTCCTGTTCAGAGCATCCTTAATAATTCTCGCCATGGTGGAGTGACTACTAATTCTTCGCCAAGTCGGCGGAGTGACTAATAATTTTTTGCCTAGGTGGCGGAGTGACTTCAAGTCTCCCATGTTCGGAGCAACATTATAAAGTCTCCCTTGTTCGGAGCGGCCTTGACTTATTATTGACCACGGGTACTTGACTACTAGACCTAAACTATTTTAGCAGTGGGTTGTGAACACACAGGTTACAAGTCTCTTATGGCGAGACTTGCAACTGAGTGGATTTACGATGCCTTTGCTGTGTGATCATTTTCTATATACTTTACTTGTTAAACAAACTCTATGAACTCACCAACCTCGTGTTGACACTTTAGCATGTATTTTCAGGTTTTAACCTATGGCACGCTACAGGAGGTTTTGGCAGGGCATGGCATGGTCATAGAAGACTCTGATTATTTATATGGGGACCGTTTTAAACTATTTTAAGGGCCTACTTCCGCACTACTTTTAACGATGTAAACTCAACATTCTTGATTAAACAATTTTATTCTAAATGATTAAAGTGAAAACCGTTTTTGAACTTGTGTTGTAATACCGATTGAGTTACACCCCAGCTACACGTACGCTTCCGCTGGACCCGATTTTGGGGGTGTGACACTAAATATATGTTGAATACATACATTCTTTTCCTTTATAGATATTGCACCAAGCCTCATGACACGCAAGACGTTAACAAAGGGGGTGTTCTATCAAATCAATGACAGATTTTGCCCTCTAACAATAGGTGATTTGCCAATTCCTATTTTGTCTCAAATATAGTGTATCACGACTAATACTACTAACCATATGCATAATGGCATTCCGTCAAGTATTAGTGGGATCGGAGGTCAATCCGACACAGGTTTCGAATCTGTTCACTATATTCGCGCTCACATTACAGTGATTAATGGCTCATGATTGAGGGACTATATGGCGATAAGCTAACTTAGGCAATATCAAGGACCTATGGGCTCATTTAGCATAACATCATGAAATCAAGTATCGTATCACAGTAATCAATTTGAAAACAGTATCGTTTGAGTATCAGAAATTTAGTTTGAAAATATTATCGTTTGAGTATCAGAAATTCAGTTTGAAAATATTATCGTTTGAGTATCAGAAATTCAGTTTGAAAATATTATCGTTTGAGTGTCAGAAATTCAGTTTAAGTATTTCGCCAGTAACATATATATATCACATATCATAATAATCGAATTGGAAACATTATCATCAGAGTATTAATATTTCAGTCAAGTAATTCATCAATAAATTATTTATATCAAATATCACAATAATTGAATGGAAAACAATATCTTACGAGTATCAATATTTAATTTAAGTATTTTGTCATGTATTGTATATATCACATTTTAAATCACAATTTATATTATCTTAATATCAATTAGGAAATTGATTTGAATCATGTATTTTATTTCATATACTTATCAAGTTATCAAAGTATATGTAAGCATGTATCTCCCCCAATGAGTTAAAAACAATTATTGGAAATGGGGCTATGACTCACCTGGATTGATTTGGAAATGATGAAAAGTAAGATGGGATGGGATTTATGGAAACGATTATGGAAACGTCTTTGATACGTAACCTGATAAATAAATTTATCAGAGAATATAACCAAATACTATTTGGTAATTACGAACGAATAACGAATAAGATTTATTCGTTATGACAAATAGATGATGTGCATTGAAATTATTATGTCATGCATGATATGTTAAAATACTTTATTTAAAATATCTATCGTAGTTTTACCTTTTTAATCGTAAGTAATAATATTAACTTTTTAGATATCGTTATATATATTAGTAATGTAAAAATATAATATATATATATATATATATATATATATATATATATATATATATATATATATATATATATATATATATATATATATATATATATATACAAAACGTAATAAAATGCATATGACGTGATGGTTGCCGTAAAATAAAAAATAAAATAAGAATGTTAAATAGATTATGTGTAGTCCTTGTCCTTTTTCTAATTTTACACTTTTTATACTAACGGCGTTAGCGTCACACCGTTAGTCCTTTTTATATATATTTTACATTTATAGTCCACTACTTGTCCAAAATTACAATCTAAGCTTGGAAATTAATATGTTATCAATTTTTATCCTATCTTTCTGTTTCTACAGTTTTAGTCCTTTCTTTTCACAGTTTTCACTTTTAGTCCCTATAGGTGTCGTCGCGTTACATTTTTAGTCCAAATTTGCAAAAATGATTATAAAAATTTTATAAAAATTTCCGTAGCTTCTTTAATTAATTTCAAGCTTCTTTCAACTGCTTATTTTATGAAAAGCTTGTTTTTTAAGCTTATGGGCCTTAATTCGAACCAAACAAAAGCCCATTTAAAAAATTTAGAGGCGAGGGCATGAAAATTATTTTGGGCTTGAACTTGGGCTTTCTTTATGATTCTAAAAATATATTTTATGGGTCCAGTGGGCTGTTAAATCGTTAAGTCTTATTGGGCTTTGATTGAGCCCAATCGACAAATAAGATTTTTATTATAAAATTTAGTTTTGAAAAATCCGGTTTATGTCGATCTACTTTGGCTCGATTTGTATGTCAATACGTGATTATTTTTGTAAGTTGTATAAACGAAATTATTAGTTTTCTAGGTGGTCTATTAGTACATAGAAAAATATGGTACGTTTGTTATATGAAATAAAAAATTATACGTTGCTTTTGTAGGGTGTTTGAATCGTTTTTATATTTTGAAAACTTGTAATATTTTCTAAGTGTTTTTGGAAATTTATACGTGGGAAACATGGTTCGAAAATGAATTAATTTATGCATGTAACATGAGAATAAACGTGAAGTGTACGTGCTACGTGACTCCTAGGCCTTCCAAGATAGAGGCTAGTCACGTTTCGTGTACTAAAAATAAATATGTACGTGTATATATATACAAAATGATATACGATTGATATAAATTAAACATGGTGCATGACATAGATTTAACGTATGAATTGGAATAGAAACGAGTAGAGGAGACTTACAAACACCTTAGAGGTGATAAAAAGGTCGAGTGTGATAGAATAGAACACAAGAATATCACGTTTCCAAGTATAACCCAAACGTTATACTTATTATTAAAACCCGATTTCCTTTCCTTGCGTCCAAACTAATATACAATCGACTTCTGAGTTTGTAAGGGTGATATTTAGAACGGATGGAGTATGTGAAAGAGTATGGAAATGATAAGAAGCTAGTGCATGCATGGTATTTATATATATATCAAATAGAATGAATCGTGTGGTTTTGAAATTCACTCAAGAAACATAAGGACGATGCATGTCAGTGAACTAGCTCCTATGTGCATTTTTATATTGTTTTAGAAAGAGTTGTGAGAGCACAATTTGTGGAATTTGTTGGGGTGATTCATGCCAATGTCGACCAACATATATCTATACATACGATTTACAAAATCGTTCATTACTTGTATATACTTGATCATCTTTGACATTTGAGCATAGAATCATATTAGAAACATTATTAGGAGCATTTAGAAACAAACGGGGATTAAAACGGTTAAGAATTGAATAAGTTGTGAATTGGTTGGATCGATTTATGGCTAAACACTTTGCCTTGTAAAAACGTATCAAAACTCAACGTGTGAACGTGAGATTCGACACATTAATAGTTGGCTAGGAGGTTAATGAGGATGTGCAAAAATATACGTAGGTCGTGTGTACGAAATAAAAATAAACAAGTTGATTTGGAGCTTGTCTAGTCGATCTAATAAGAATTAAAACAAAAAAAATGGGCTTGTGGCTTTTGGGCCGATGAATAGTGAATCGAGTGTTTGGGCCGAGTATTAAGGGTCCGGTTTGTTAATTATAATTAGTAAATTAGGTTTAGTGAAATTAATGTTTTGTTAATTTTGTCGAGAACTTGTTTTGTCGTTTGACGAATTTGACAATATCGTAATCGTGACCATTTTAATATACAAAGAAAATTTTAAATTTCCCCGTAAAAATGGTGATTACAATAATGACAAAGATTATTTATTTAATTAACCGAAGTTAATTATACGAATTTTAGCGAGGTTTTACAGTACCCACATGTCATTCTGAATTTCGTCCTGAAATTCAAATTTAATGTGATTACTTGAGTATGGAATTTTCGAACAGAAGTTGTCGGGAGATTTTTATTCCTAAAACTACGGAAACGTGATTCAGTTAGATTTACTTGTACCCAACAAGACAAGGTAACTGAAGTATTTAAGGGTTGTGAATATTGAAAATAGTGGTCATGAATAGTAAAATAATGGCTAGTAATAGTGCCCAACGGTCGGGAATAGTAACCCAACGGTCACATTTTAGCCTATATATACCATTTCAAATTTCCACTCCTTCCATCAACCATTTTCCTCTCATTTTCCACCAAAATGCCGCATCTCATAACCATCTTAGCGATTGTGTACGTCGTCCTTGCCGCTATCTACTTGGCGTACGTTCCGGATGAAGACTTTGGATTCTTGGTCGCGATCTTGATGTTTGTCGTACCCCTGACTATCCATGCTATTACCGTCGACAAGATCTGGGGGTAAAATCTTGAGCTAGGGTTGTTTTGGATTAAGTTCTTGTTATGTTTTTATGTATTTGTAACGAATAAGGAATAAAACTCGTTTTATTTTTAAGAATTTGTCTCATTATTGTTTTTAATATTTGGTTTATATTTATTTTTCAGCATAATTAAAATGATTCATCCTGTGGTAGCTCTTGCTATTGTTTTGTTGGTGGGAGTCTTATTTGTCATAGCGGATCAACCTATTGAAGATTCCTTTGTTTGTATTGTAATAATTGTAACGATAGCACTTCCGATGCTAATTATTTGTTTATGTATTAACTTTTATGGATTTTAATAAAAATTTCGTTATTGATGTCTTTTATTAGTTGTTGTGAATTATTGGTGTTTTCTTGATTGTACTTTTGTTGATTTTCAATCATAATGGTGATGATATATGATAGGTATTTATTATGGGTTGTTCAATGTATTATGAACTGTTTATTTTAGCTCTATTATTTTGCTTTGGAATGAAGATTGTTATTTAAATATTTGTAAATATCATTGTTCTTTTCATAACATAATTCTTCCTAAATTATATATAGTTGATCAGGTTATGTATAATTGAGGACCAAATGATGTGATGTTTGGTTCAATCATACATTTCTTTAAATTGTTTTAGATGGTGTTCAACGTGTTGTTTTTATGATATAACACGTAATTTCTTTTTGAAATAAAGTGGAACATTTTAGAGTTTATAATATAAATCAAAAATTTATGGAGTAATTTTTGTATATTGTCATTTGGTAAATGAGACAAAAATTGAAATTAACTTATATTATCATTATTATGGAAATATTACAAGGGAGATTTTTCGATACAGTAGAAAGATTATTGTTTAAGTTACATCCTTCGTAACTTGAAGTGAAATACAGAAAAGAAATACAACTTAGGAAATTTTAAACTATATTTTATTTATCTTCAACAGGAATTTACTCATCTGTTCCAATCTAGTTGCCATTCCCTTGATACTATCAAGGTCTTTAAAGATTCTTCATTTTCTTGTAAAGGTCTTGGCTTTCCAATTAACATTGTAGTTTGGACATCGTTTCACATGATGACCATGTCCACCACATCCGTGACATACAATGGTTGTTGGTTGTACTTTCATGTCCTTAGTCCTGCAGCTAATTGCCTGGTGACCTATTTTCTAACATTTCGTGCATTTAACCCTACATTTCCCGGTGTGATGCTGGTTGCATTTTTGACACCAAGGTAGAGTTCCAAGATAACCACTTCCAGTAATAGGTGCGACAAGACAATTTCTATTAGCTTTCTGATTTAGTCCCAGCTGATGTTGATACTTCATACGGTCTTCTAGATGTTTGCGATAACGGTCTTGAGCATTGAAGATGTTGCAGTAGATAGGATTGATGGTTCCTGCCTCGGGGAGTTTCCTCTTCTGATTATTTCCATTTGGTAAAATTCCATGCCTAATTCCTTGATGATGGTTGATGGTAGGGTTGATTATTCCTTCTTGAATCTTTAAGTGAGGTGGCCTATACTTCATGAAACTTGTAGGGTTTTGATTACCAAGCATACCCGTCTCTCTTCTCGGATAAACTATAGTAGTCCCTTCTAGTACCACCGACACTATGTCGTTTACCAATTTCTGGATAGCTCCAGGAGTCATGGTGATTTCTGATGGTGATTGATATGCATTGTTCATGTTGTCCATTTTCTGTAAACATAAATGAAACTCAACATTAGAATCCATATAATATCAGAAAAATTTAAATAATGAAGTTAATTATTTCATTGATAATAGACTGAATTGACTCCTTACTGTAATCTAATTTCAAGATATGTCTTTGTTGTATCATTTTATCAATAATCAACTCTTGATATGGGATTACTAAGGAACAAACCGACTTGTCTATTTAAAATGAAGCTTAATTGTCTTTTCTTCATTTTTTAAATTCCTTTTCAAAAATTGGTATTTAGACGATTCTTAAAGTTTTAGATTATTATGGTAAGTTTTAAGAAATCTTAATTATTTGTAAGAAATCTTACGGTAGATTTGAATAATATTACAGATGTAAACAGAACATTAATAACTTGACCGATTATTTTTGCGGGATAAACGATACAAGATCTTTTATTAATACTCCATTGATCTGTATAGAATCATTTGGTTATCAAATGATGAGATTTTTGCATGAAATATGAGGATTCATTACATGCATGATTGATACGGAAGAAAAGATTGATTCATAACATAAAGATATAACAGAAAGGATGTTATTATACAATATGTTTTGATTACACGTTCTGAAGTTTCAGAATTATTGAACATTACAAGAAATATTAACCAAGTCTATTTGGTTTAGTAGGAACAACAAGGAAACTTGTAAACTTAAGATTAGTTACGCCTCTGACGTAAATATCTAATTTCTTTCTCAAGTTCAAGTTGTGCAGCTTCCATGTTTGAGAAACGTTCTTGACACATGTTCAATTGGTTTGCCAACATACTCTCTAATGCGGCAATCTTTTGACCCTGGTTTCTGGCTGCATCTCTGGCCATCCATAGGATTCTCTCAATATCTCCAATTCTTACATGTGTTTGACCGTGTTCTCTTCTTGCACAACGAACCCTGGAGTCCAAACTTCCAAGTTCCTGGTTGGTGTTATCCTTTATTTCATTAATCTTTATGCCTAACTCACATATTGTTCGCCTCTCAGCATCCGCCCTCTTGAACAATGATTCAAGGTTACGGTCGTACCATTCAAATTGAGTTGGTTGTAATCCTTTTAGCTGTTCAGAGTGAGCATCCAATATGCCGGCTTGTCGATAAATAAGATTCCATATTGATTCAGGAGTACTTATATCGTAGTCGGGAGAGTTAGGTGAAGATAAATTATTTGGAGAATTTGGTATTGTAGAATCTGAAGTATAAGGTAATGGAGAAATTGGCTTAACATTCGTCCATGATATCTCTTGGCTCGAACCTTGTCCAACTTCGAATGTTTCCTGGCCACCAATCAAATCTTCATATGATTCGGTAGCTCTCCTGATTCTTTGACGTAAAGGTGAACGAATAGGTGACGATGGAGGTGATCTCGGATTGAGTTCTATATTAGGTTGGGATTTTATTATTTGTACGTAAGGATCTTCATTATTCGGAGAATTTTTATTTATAGACGAGGTATTAGTATTATGGATATTTGTTTTGACATTCACGGGCGTTCCTGAAGACATGCTACAGTAGTAACCGAGAATAATATTTTATGAGTATTTTGTATTGTTAAAGATATAACAGTACAGATGAAATAACAATTGTATATGAGTAACTATTAAGCATGTAAGATAATCTCAATAAATAAAGTATGGAGCACGGCAGTCTGCAGACACGGAGGGCATAAAATGTTATGGTGTAAAATCATTATTTTGAAAATGAAGTTATAGTTTTAATGTTTGAAAACATTTAATTCTCTATAACTGTAGCTCTGATGCCAATCTGTAACACCCCCATTTTTAAATTTGTCGCAGCGGAAAAGTAATTTGGGTGTTACGGTGAGGATCAAAGTTTTAACCACATAAAACGGTTTAAAAGAAACGTTTTGAAAGTTATTTGTCATTTAAATAATAATTTTGATAAAAGATGAACCATTTGATTTAAAATCTTATGAAAAGATATAAAGACTTGTAAAAATGACAAATTTGATTTTTACACAATTTTAATTTAGCAGAGTAATAAATGCCCACTCCGTGTCTTGTCCTGCTCCGTTAAATTACCTGGGATACACATGCTTAAAAGTGTCAACACAAAGGTTGGTGAGTTCAAAGAGTTTTAGGAAAAACCCTTTATTTTGTTAGATTTCAGGAATATTTGGTATTAATAAAATACAAACAGTAATGAAACAAGTATCAAGTATATTCACAAATAAATCATATAAATATTCAATAAAGAATCAATAATGTTAACATGAGCTGGAAACTCATGATACTAAATCAATCAAATATACAATTCACGTATGGTCAAACCTATACAGCTGTATCTAAATATATGTTGAATACATACATTCTTTTCCTTTATAGATATTGCACCAAGCCTCATGACACGCAAGACGTTAACAAAGGGGGTGTTCTATCAAATCAATGACAGATTTTGCCCTCTAACAATAGGTGATTTGCCAATTCCTATTTTGTCTCAAATATAGTGTATCACGACTAATACGACTAACCATATGCATAATGGCATTCCGTCAAGTATTAGTGGGATCGGAGGTCAATCCGACACAGGTTTCGAATCTGTTCACTATATTCGCGCTCACATTACAGTGATTAATGGCTCATGATTGAGGGACTATATGGCGATAAGCTAACTTAGGCAATATCAAGGACCTATGGGCTCATTTAGCATAACATCATGTAATCAAGTATCGTATTACAGTAATCAATTTGAAAACAGTATCGTTTGAGTATCAGAAATTCAGTTTGAAAATATCATCGTTTGAGTATCAGAAATTCAGTTTGAAAATATTATCATTTGAGTATCAGAAATTCAGTTTGAAAATATTATCGTTTAAGTATCAGAAATTCAGTTTGAAAATATTATCGTTTGAGTGTCAGAAATTCAGTTTAAGTATTTCGCCAGTAACATATATATATCACATATCATAATAATCGAATTGGAAACATTATCATCAGAGTATTAATATTTCAGTCAAGTAATTCATCAATAAATTATTTATATCACATATCACAATAATTGAGTGGAAAACAATATCTTACGAGTATCAATATTTAATTTAAGTATTTTGTCATGTATTGTATATATCACATTTTAAATCACAATTTATATTATCTTAATATCAATTAAGAATTTGATTTGAATCATGTATTTTATTTCATATACTTATCAAGTTATCAAAGTATATGTAAGCATGTATCTCCCCCAATGAGTTAAAAACAATTATTGGAAATGGGGCTGTGACTCACCTGGATTGATTTGGAAATGATGAAAAGTAAGATCGGATGGGATTTATGGAAACGATTATGGAAACGTCTTTGATACGGAACCTGATAAATAAATTCATCAGAGAATATAACCAAATACTATTTGATAATTACGAATGGATAACGAATAAGATTTATTCGTTATGACAAATAGATGATGTGCAGTGAAATTATTATGTCATGCATGATATGTTAAAATACTTTATTTAAAATATTCATCGTAGTTTTACCTTTTTAATCGTAAGTAATAATATTAACTTTTTAGATATCGTTATATATATTATTAATGTAAAAATAAATAATATATATATATATATATATATATATATATATATATATATATATATATATATATATATATATATATATATATATATATATACGTAATAAAATGCATATGACGTGATGGTTGCCGTAAAATAGAAAATAAAATAAGAATATTAAATAGATTATGTGTAGTCCTTGTCCTTTTCCCAATTTTACACTTTTTATACTAACGGCGTTAGCGTCACACCATTAGTCCTTTTTATATATATTTTACATTTATAGTCCACTACTTATCCAAAATTACAATCTAAGCTTGGAAATTAATATGTTATCAATTTTTATCCTATCTTTCTGTTTCTACAGTTTTAGTCCTTTCCTTTCACAGTTTTCACTTTTAGTCCCTATAGATGTCGTCGCGTTACATTTTTAGTCCAAATTTGCAAAAATGATTATAAAAATTTTATAAAAATTTCCGTAGCTTCTTTTATTAATTTCAAGCTTATTTCAACTGCTTATTTTATGAAAAGCTTATTTTTTTAGCTTATGGGCCTTAATTCGAACCAAACAAAAGTCCATTTAAAAAATTTAGAGGCGAGGGCATGAAAATTATTTTGGGCTTGAACTTGGGCTTCCTTTATGATTCTAAAAATATATTTTATGGGTCTAGTGGGCTGTTAAATCGTTAAGTCTTATTGGGCTTAGATTGAGCCCAATCGACAAATAAGGTTTTTATTATAAAATTTAGTTTTGAAAAATCCGGGTTATGTCGATCTACTTTGGCTCGATTTGTATGTCAATACGTGATTATTTTTGTAAGTTGTATAAACGAAATTATTAGTTTTCTAGGTGGTCTATTAGTACATAGAAAAATATGGTACGTTTGTTATATGAAATAAAAAGTTATACGTTGCTTTTGTAGGGTGTTTGAATCGTTTTTATATTTTGAAAACTTGTAATATTTTCTAAGTGTTTTTGGAAATTTATACGTGGGAAACATGGTTCGAAAATGAATTAATTTATGCATGTGACATGAGAATAAACGTGAAGTGTACGTGCTACGTGACTCCTAGGCCTTCCAAGATAGAGGCTAGTCACGTTTCGTGTACTAAAAATAAATATGTACGTGTATATATATACAAAATGATATACGATTGAAATAAATTAAACATGGTGCATGACATAGATTTAACGTATGAATTGGAATAGAAACGAGTAGAGGAGACTTACAAACACCTTAGAGGTGATAAAGAGGTTGAGTGTGATAGAATAGAACACAAGAATATCACGTTTCCAAGTATAACCCAAACGTTATACTTATTATTAAAACCCTATTTCCTTTCCTTGCGTCCAAACTAATATACAATCGACTTCTGAGTTTGTAAGGGTGATATTTAGAACGGATGGAGTATGTGAAAGAGTATGGAAATGATAAGAAGCTAGTGCATGCATGGTATGTATATATATATATCAAATAGAATGAATCGTGTGGTTTTGAAATTCACTCAAGAAACATAAGGACGATGCATGTCAGTTAACTAGCTCCTATGTGCATTATTATATTGTTTTAGAAAGAGTTGTGAGAGCACAATTTGTGGAATTTGTTGGGGTGATTCATGCCAATGTCGACCAACATATATCTATACATACGATTTACAAAATCGTTCATTACTTGTATATACTTGATCATCTTTGACATTTGAGCATAGAGTCATATTAGAAACATTATTAGGAGCATTTAGAAACAAACGGGGATTAAAACGGTTAAGAATTGAATAAGTTGTGAATTGGTTGGATCGATTTATGGCTAAACACTCTGCCTTGTAAAAACGTATCAAAACTCAACGTGTGAACGTGGGATTCGACACACTAATAGTTGGCTAGGAGGTTAATGAGGATGTGCAAAAATATACGTAGGTCGTGTGTACGAAATAAAAATAAACAAGTTGATTTGGAGCTTGTCTAGTCGATCTAATAAGAATTAAAACAAAAAAAATGGGCTTGTGGCTTTTGGGCTGATGAATAGTGAATCGAGTGTTTGGGCCGAGTATTAAGGGTCAGGTTTGTTAATTATAATTAGTAAATTAGGTTTAGTGAAATTAATGTTTTGTTAATTTTGTCGAGAACTTGTTTTGTCGTTTGACGAATTTGACAATATCGTAATCGTGACCATTTTAATATACAAAGAAAATTTTAAATTTCCCCGTAAAAATGGTGATTACAATAATGACAAAAATTATTTATTTAATTAACCGAAGTTAATTATACGAATTTTAGCGAGGTTTTACATCAATGACCACCAACTTTTCAATGGCAATAAAAATAATTCTTTGTTCACCATTGGAACTTCATTTGATTCTTGATAATCATCTTTAAAACTAACCCATAATCTAAATCACAAACTTTTAAATCATGGACACATTCAAAGTCAGTTTTTAGCTCACTAGGAAAACCTTTCACGTCATCATCACCATTAAAACCTACAACTTTTCCTCCACAAGTCTTCAACATTTATTTGTTGTTTCAAACACTAAAATTGAAATATTGTCTTTATGTTATTCAAACTTGAAAGTCTTGGATTTTCTCAACTTGTTCATCAGCAACCTCGGCCTTCAATATCTCTTCTGGGCCATTGAAAGGTATAGAGGTGACAGTAATATGGCTGCTTCAGGAGTTGCTAGAGTGATAAAAGAAGATGCTCATGAGTCATTGACTTTCAGGGATGCAGTTGCTTGTGAGGTAATTTCCAAGTGGATGGCTGTAACGAAAGAAGATATGGATACTCGGTATGGTATGTGTATGCTCAGCAACGATTTCAGGCGAAGCAGTGACGATAGTAAAATATATTACAGGAAGTATGCACCAGGTATGTTCATATATCTATTCCTCTGTATAAATTATATGGGGTTTACTTGTGAAAGCAAGTCTGAGATCTGGGTTACCAAGGGTTTGCTGGATGAAGCAAAGGATATTATACTTGGTATGGAGATCTTCAGGACTCAGAGTGGTAATACTCTGAGGGTGTCACGATTCAGGTTTTCCAACGAGATGTCGTTTCAGATATTGTTGGGGGGGACACTCTACGCTGTCATCAGAGGGAAGTCTGTCAGTGAATCGTGATGAAGAAAAGAAGAGTAAGAGGTCATGTATATATGCAGTTGGAAGTCATAAGTATCAAGTGGTCTGCACGAGACCTGACATAGCATCTACGGATGTAGGAATGTTGGATAGGTTTGATCGTGGATTACAGACGGACGTACATGCTTTTGTGGATTCTGACTACATCATGGGTAGATCAATCACAATGTACGGGTTAATGATACAGGAATGTGCGGTGAGCTTGGAAACTATGTTGCTGCACATGATGACTTTGTTAACAACTGAAGCGGAGTACATGACACTTGCTGGAGAATTGAAGGAGGATACATGGCTAAAGGGACTCTCTACAGAGTTAGGATTTGAGCTAAGGTTAGTAGTGGGTATTGCTACTGGTGCCTTGACGAAGGCGGTCCCCAGTCCGAGGTTCCAGCATCGGTTGAAGCTGTTGCGTATCGGAGAAGGCTAACTATTACCACTAAGGTGGAAATTGTTAGAATATTAGTGTGTAATAGTTAGGATATAAGTTTAGGGGGTTAATTGTATTTTAGCTCAAATTTAAGGAGGTTAGTCATGTATTAAGAAAGTTCCTAACCTCCTCAATTGTAGATTCCTTGTTCACCAAGTATTAGGTTTCTCCACCTCATTCTCTATAAATAGGGATGAGGGGGTGAGGTTTTATTTGTACCTTCTTTTCTTGCTCACGTTTAATAAACGTTTGAGTGTAAATTATCTCGTGTGTGTTGGTACCACTCGGCATTAAGGGATCATAACCCTTTGCCGAGGTCTTGTTGGAGTAGTTCTTGATTCGTGGTTCCGCTCTAGAAACCGGTTTGTTGGATTTCTTCCGACTAAAACCAATTGTGTAAAGGTGAATTTAGATACATTTTAAAACATTTTATTATGGCAAGATAAGTATAAATAGATGTAAAAATCAATGTTGCAAAAATCGTGAATCGGTATTGAGGCGGTCCATGGCCGATTAGCGATTTTTAACCGATTAATCGGCCGATGTTCTTGACTCGGCCGATTACCTTGTAAAGCTCTCCAAGGTCCATGGCCGATTAGCGATTAATCGCCGATTCGGCCGATTTTTGCAACACTGGTAAAAATACAACAAAGAATTGGTGTAACAATGCCAAAACTGAGGTGTTGTTTGCTTTATGTGTTGAATAATAGGTGTGGGCTCTACAATAAAAAAAATGCAGTTTGGTATATGATTTAGATAAAAGGAATGGATTCAAACTATCAAAAGTGAATTCCACGGTATTCATTCAAGTGGAACCCTATCTTTCTCTCTATCTCTCTCTTATCTCCCTATTCAATAATAATATTTTTAATAAAATCTTTAATATAAAATATACTTTTATATCATTTAAAATTTCTCTCTCTCCATCATTAATTTTAATTCAATATCAAATCCAAATAAAAATCCAAAACCCCGGGCCCTGAAATATCTAATGTACCTAGGGGTAAGCAGAAAAACCGAAAAGACCGAATAAACCGAAAACCGAAAGCGAACCGAACCGAACTAATAACCGAACCGAATTTGCTAAAACCGAACCGAACCGAACTACTAATTTGGCTCTCGGGTTGGATACGGGTTTGGCAGTCTGAATCGAAAACCGAATTCATATAAATATATATATTTTTTATATTTATATATTTTTTTATATATACAAATACTAGTAAAATGTTATCTTATTATACGAAAACACTTTTTATACTTGAAATACTTTTTTTTTTTGCTAAATATCTATGTAATTATTAATTTTAAAAAAATAAATAGTGAAATTCAAGGTATTCGGGTCAAACCAAGAACCGAACCGAACCGAACTAGAATTCAACCGAACCAAACCGAAAACCGAATTTGAATTTGGTTTGGTTCGATTTTCGGGTTGACCTAAATTTTTTTTAACCAAATTAACCGAACCAAACTAACCGAACAAATCGATAACCGAACCGATCAACACCCCTAAATGTACCACTATGCTTTAAAGAGGATATTGCCAAATAGGCAAATACTTACAAGTCCATATACTTTTGGGCCTAATAATTTTTTTAGATCCAATCACTTAAACCCAAACAATCTTCCTGGTCGACCCGAGGGATATATATATATCTATTTTGTTCCATTAAATCCTTTTTTTATCACTTAAAATCCAAATTTGCAATCGCTCGGTTGATTCGTGCATCACAATTCATCAGGTCCTCACTTACCAGGTTTCATCACAATACTCTGATTTGTTTTTTCAGTATAATTTGTATGAATACAACGTTAAATTAGCTGCACCAAAGGTGTTTGATGAAATGTCTAACATAATTAATATGTTTATTCTTGTACAGTACTACGTAGTACCTAAAGATGGAAGCTGTTCCGGAGTTGATCCAACATATACAATCACTACTACCTGTTAAACAAGCTGCCCGCACGTCTGTCTTGTCCAAGTCATGGCTACATGCTTTGTCTACCAACCCTACCCTCAGGTTTAGTCAATCCGTAGATCTTCGAAATTCACAACGACGGATATCGTACGTTAACTTGATTGACCGCACTATACTAAGGTATTTTCGGGACAACATACCCATCACAAGTTTTCAACTAAAAATGGTCGTTGAAACCGAAGAATCCTATGCATTTATTAATAAATGGATTCGGCAACTAGTTTCCCAAAGCTGTATCACCGAGATTTGCCTCAAATTATATATTTACATGTATGGGTTTCATTTGTCTGAGGAGATTTTCACGAGTGAAAACCTTAAAAAGGTAAGACTATGCATGTATACTTTCCTCAACATGACTTGGAGGAATCCTATATCGCCCATCACGGGTTCAATAGCAACTGTGAGAGAATTAGATCTGGATCTTACGGTTATTGATAAGACATTTCCAAAGTTATTAGAATCCAAATTTCCTTTTCTTGAGAGCTTGGACGTGAAATTTGGGTCGACTGCGATGCGTAACTTGGATATCAAATGTGTTTCGTTAAAGAGATTGGCGATAAAAGCACGGCAAGGCCACCCTATTTGTGTACAAGTTTTTGCTCCAGAATTAAGCATTTTCCGTTACACTGGGGGTGTAATAATTCCTAGTTTCTTATTTTCAGCCATTCCTCCAAAGCAAGTTGAGCTAAACCTAAAGTTGAAGGAGCCCATTGATATGTCCTTCTTTCTTAATCTAAGGGAAACACTTAATCTATCAAGCAAGTTTAATGTCAAAATAAGTACGAGTCGTGAATTGATAAAGCAGTTCGACGTTGACATTGATGATTTGAGAATACAGGTCCCATATCCAGCTTTGAATGTTCAACAACTGTCATTTGGAGCATGTCCAGGTGAAGACTTGTGGGGGCAGTCAGAATTCTTTGATTCTTTTTTTTCGATTTGCAGTCCCAGTTACATAACGGCATTTAAAAGTATTAGCCCGACCTGGAAGATATTGAAGTAAGAAATTTGCGTAATGGAACTTGTGCATCGTTTATAAAGTATTTGGTCTTTTCTTCATGGCAGATTTGTTTAAAGAATAAACTTGAATTTGACGAGGCTTTTAACTACAAGGAAGAGCAAGAGTTTGTTTGATACAGCTCTTAATAGGTTAGTCTGAACCTTAATATAAAGAGGACCCATAGTTGCACTAGTTTTTGTTTAGGTGCTTATGTATCAAATTAGGAAATGGGTCATTTCAAGGTGCTGTGTTTTGTCTATGGAAATTAAATCAAAATAATTGCTTTTTGAATGACAAATACTCGATCGCACTCCTTCCTCTCTATTAATACTTGAACTTATAACTTCTAGTTTGATTTGAACTCGTATGTACACGGCCTACCCGGGGTATCTTCATGACGTTTCTAAACTTTTTCATTGGCGGCCCTCATGGATATATACTTTGAGGTTTGACCATGCGAAAAAATGTACTGCAATGTTAGTTGTGTGCATGGATAGTTTTTGGCCCTTCCATATACCACAATAACAAAACCACAAAAGGCAAAAGAAGGGATGGTAATTAAGAATATTGTACTGATGGAAAGCAAGAAAATGTGACTTGTTGGAAAGCAATAAAAGGTAACTGTAAAAAAAATAACAATAAAAAAAAAATGAGTTACACATTTTGCTATTTGTATTTTTGGTTGCATGTTGTCAACAATCTATGGTCATAATGCAAACATGTTTGCACCATCCTATCCACTCACGCTACAATCAAACTCGATAGTCAATCTTCACGTACACTCAGTTGCAACAATCGCAGTGGTTCTAGACCCTCTTTACATTCAAACTCAAACTAGAGTTTTAGCAATCTAATGGAACAAGTAGTGAACAACAAACAGATAATATTCAAGGACTACGTTAATGGGTTTCCTATGGAGTCCGACATGTTCCTTAAAACATCTGAAACCATCAAACTTAAGCTAGCAGAAGGTTCTAATGGTATCCTTGTTAAGAATCTTTATCTGTCATGTGATCCTTACATGCGTAATCGAATGAAGAAAACTCAAGGGGAGTACTTTGAATCCTTTACTCCTTGTGCGGTACGCAATTTTATCTTTTGATTAACTTATTTAACATGTTGCTATTGTTGCTATTTCCATTTCCGTTCTAAGGCAAAATAGTTTGTTATTAAAAGGGTGTTTGGAAGGCAAAATAGTTTGTTATTAAAGTTTGTTCTTGTTTTCGCGCTTTCATGATCTTTTTTCTTATACTTCTCTCAACTACACAATTACATTGGTCGGAGGTCCACCTAGAAGCAGTTTCTCTACTGCCAGTTTCTCTACATTTCAGCTCCCCATTACCCCGCTCCAGCAGGATTGGGGTTGTTGTTGGGAAATAGTATACTTTTTGGATTTCCTTATATGCTTTCAAAATGGTATGCCATTATACTGAAACACAGATAATTAGTTAGAAGTTGATGCTTGCACATAAGCTTTATAAGAATGACCCTTCAAGTGGGCTCATATAGTCATATATGGCCTTTTCCCGGTCTGAGCTAAGAGATCCTAACATAGCCCAATAGCCGAGTGTCAGTGCACCCAGTTTTAATGTGGATGGTATTCTCCTGGTTCAATGTACGTGTGGCATATAAGTTTTATGAGCTACTCTATGTATCGTGTTATAGTGAATCCACATTTGACCATATAACCCTTAAGTAATTAGCATAACCAGATTCAGTACAACTATACCAAACATAAGAAAATGTTGTTCTGCTTCCTGAAAACACAATGCCAAACACAACCTAGATCATTAGGCCTTTCTAGTTCTAACATATTTTTAAAATCTTATCAACTACCATGTGGTCTAGTGGTGAGTGCTTAACTTGTTAAGTGAGCCACAGAGAGAGTAGTACCGGATGGGTG
>JARVZY010000672.1:0-25870 GCA_030686995.1 Artemisia argyi
CTCATTCATTAAATTAGTTTATTCAATATTGGTAATAAGGGTTCTGTCAGCGTTCCATGATTATCGGAATTTGTTAGGTCTGGCACTATGCATATAGATTTCGAGGAACAAATCAGTAGTCAATGATTTAGTTGATTGTACTTACACTTGATGTAGGGGTAGGATCTGTCTACATTCTACCTCCCCCATACCCCGACCCGGCGGGATTGGGTATGTTGTTGTTGTACTTACTACTTACACTTGATGTCAAACGGAAATCATCTAAGAAAATATGGATCCCATTTTCAAACAAATAAAAGAATAAAATCAACCATTAAGAAAACAGAGAATATTAGCACTAGTCGTAGAAAATGCAACCATTCAAACAGTGTTTTAAGATATGTTTTTTGAATGTGCCCGTAAAATATATTTCCCAAATCACCATCTGAGTAGATCCTAAAAAAACTTAATATAACTGTCTAAAAAAAACCCATAGCATGTTGAAAAAATCACTATACTACGCCTTCATACATTGCTTCACTTTTTGTAGACACGAACTTGACCTTGCTTCACTTTTTGTAGACACGAACTTGACCTCAATAAGCTGGAGCACATTCTCTCAGGTATGAAGAATCTGATAATGAAAAGAAATCTTAGTCCAGAATTAGTAGAAAGTGACTCCCGTGGGAGTTTGAAAACAGATGTGGAAACTGGTCGAGTTGGGCCATCCACAAACACTTAATTTTATACTGATATTTAACTTTCTAAAAGCCAATGTGTTGGTGATTTCGACCCACAAGTGGCCCCACGCCGACTAGTCCCACAACTAACACGTGAGAGGCAAATCCCGTAAAACAATGATTAATTGACATGAGGAAACAGATTGAACCCGTGACCTCCCCATTATGCTATGACAATAGTACAATAAGAATATGAACTTTATAGGATGAAAAGCGATTTCAAATGCTGGATACAATTTAACATATTCCGGAGGACTATCACCCGCTTGACCCTCTCAACCAATTTGGCCCATTTCCTTTTTAGTTAGATCTTTGTGCTGAACCCAAATTGACATGTTTGTATATAAATTGGTCGAAATGGCCACATCTACTAGAAACTGTTTGTTCATAATATATAATGAGCCAGGATTAGTTACCTTGGGGATACTGGATTGTGCTTGATGCGCCATATAGTGGAACTAATGGCTCATAAGGGTTTTCCTGGTTCTGTAAAAATGAACAAAATAACAAGTTAGCCCCTGCAAACAATAACATCTATTTTTATACTAAACTATTTTCCTTCATTCTCCCTTTTGTAAGTCCCATCACCAATTTTGTGCAAAGAAGCACATTTCATTTCTTCTTTAATAAGTTTTTGGACGAGAACCACGAATGAAAATTATGTTTCTATAAAGCACCAAATAAAAGTGATAAATACTTGAAATTGGAACTCAACTAATTGTCGATTAGTGAAGCAAAACATGAATTGTACTTACATTAGCAGTGGAGTAATGCATTGTCAGTCGTACTTCACCAGCATACCTGTATTATTAGATAAGTTTTGTGTTAGAAAATTATGAATGCCCTAAAAGTTACTAACGCATAATGAAGTGTGTAAAAAGTTAAATGAGGTTCAAAATTGTGTGAGGTATTTTGTATTAAGTCGCACACCAAATATCATCCAGTTAATTCTTTCAAGCAATTCTAGTTTTTGCAGTGTAAGATATTGAATTATACACAAACCTGCCAGTTTTAGACTGCAAGGGCCAAGAGCTATCATCATAACCATTAGAAAGAACCTTAGCTAACTGGATCCTATACATCACAAGAAAACATATATAGAAACGAAAAGTATCAGTCTGAATTTATCAAGCCATAATATCAATAAACCAATACCAACTCGAAAAAAGCACACAAAAGAAGAGAAACAATTACTTTCCACTGCCAATAAAGTCATCATTTGTAAAAAATTTCTTATTCCAAACGCTTATATTCAACTCTCCCAATCCTTCAATCACGTTATACACGAACTTTTCTTGAAACATAGGGTTCTTGCCTCCATCTGTTATACCAATTCCAATAATTCAATTTTTTTAATCAGTCATAAACATTAATGTTACTTAGCACATGTACTTATATTAACAAAGTGTGAGAAAGAATACCTTTGCAAACAAAAGTGCGTGATTTGTAACTTCCATATTCAACACAAACATAAGGAACTTGCTTTGATATCCATTCTTTGTATTTCAGATTATTGCACCCGACCACTGCATATTTTATGAAAATAGAAATTATACTCAAGGAAAATTATAAAACCTTTGTATACGCACTTTCAAACTACGCAGAAACTTAACAAACATTGAAGTAATTCTCATTATAAGTATAAAATTTCTATTTTGTTACCAATTGATATAACTAAGGTACCTATTTAATTTTTACCATATGACTATCAGATTATGTAACTAACTTCTTTTAACTATTTGATTACTTTTGTCTCTAACAATTTACGGATAGTATATAATTATACATATACTGTATATTTTTCAATAATATAAGAGTTAATCAGTCATGATATGCTAACAAATCAGAGTTGCATGGTTAGGTCATACAGTAAAAATAAACGTTCTGGGGCAAAAACATGAAATTTGTTACTAATATAATGCAACATATTTCCCCACAATATATATGCACATATCTATTAAGAATGAAAGAAGAAAAGTAGACACAGGTACCAGTAACTTCAAGAACATTGCCCCTCAGGCTGTGATTCTCCATCGAATGATGATGAAGATAGCAGAAGGTTGTTTAATTTAACGTGAGTGTTTTTTAGCTAAGAAGAGCTATACAGAATTGAATTTTTAATTATGGCGAAAAAAAGAAAGAGAACAAGTTTGGGTCAAATAGGCCTAAGAATCCTTATTCTACACCAACTTAAAATAAATTTTCCTGATTAAATAGATAAAGTTTCCTAATAAGATAAACATAAGATAAACTTAAGACAAATCTTATAATTATTGTAATTAATCCACCAAATTGATTGAATTGTTGATATAAGTCTAACTGTCTAACCATTAACATTCCGGTAAAAACCAACCAAAACAAGTATGGTCAGTTGGTTTTTGTAGTCGAGCCGATCATTTGAAAATTTAGAACTTAAACATTTAACCGATCACATCTTCGACTATTGATAAGGGGACTCGCCAAGGAGAGGACGGGCCAAGAAGAACAAGACTAAAGATACACGAAAAAGAGTTTAATTATTAAGGTCATGCGGTTTCAAACCTGTGACTCAAATTGTTAAAAACTAAACATGTATTTATGAGAATCTTATACAAAAAAATAAAATAAAAATGTCAACATATGAACTTCAACCGAAATGGATATTCGGTAAGCACATCTATTACATCTTTTGAGTTCATAACTTTAAACTAGTATTTAACCTGCATGCTCTGGTTGGTACTCTTGTGCATAATATCTGATGTCAATTTAATGAAATATATTTTTGGATAAAAAAATAAAACTTAGTCATATTACTTTGGTTCAGATGTAGTCAGTTTTAACAACCCATAAACACCCTATTTACAACACATTCATTGGTAAGCAATCAAAAAAAAAAAAAAAAAAAAAAAAAAAAAAAAAAAAAAAAAAGAGAACCAACTAAAAAAGATAACAAATAAAAGAACACATTCCACCAGAAAATCAAAGTCAGTCTACAAAATTTTCCTGCTATCGATACCATAGTGTTTTATGATAAGTATTCTCTTCCTAACCAAACTTTAACAAAAACGATCTATACTATTTGACTTTTAAGAACTTCTTCACTGCATCTTCCTTCGGTGGGCAGTAGCTTTACCTCAATAAGGTGGAGGAGGATACCCTCCTGGGTACGCAGAACCTGATAATGCAAACGATAACAAGATTTAGTAAAGAGAGAAGCCTTGTGGAGTTACCGAAATTGGGGTGGTAATGTATGTGCGGGTTGAGTAACGTGGTATTTTGGGCCGACACAAACCACTTTTTTTAATTTTAGTACATTGTTAATATGGAGTATGGACTATAAAGAAAGTTGGTTTGAAATTTTGAAAGGCTTGCTACATTACAATACGTTTTGGTTGAGTTTTACGCGTTTGACCAACATAACCAAATTGACCCGTTGCCTTTTACACCAGTTAAACCCAAATTGACCCATTTTTATACATGTAGAATAAAGATGATGAATAAAACTGGTTATTCTAATAAAGATGATAAATCGTGATAGAGGTGTTACCATGAGCATAGTTGGAGCTATATGGTTGAGGAGGATAAGTTGCCGCCTGAGGTGGGTATGGGGATGGTGGATAAACACCTGCATTAGGTGGGTATGGGGCTGGTGAATAAGTACTTGAATTTGGTGTACATGAGTAGGGAGATGGTACTGAATAATCCCCAGTGAATGCTGGTGGATATTGAGCTACTGAAGCTGGTGGTGGAGCGGAGTACATTGAGGAATAGGGTGCAGCTACTGGACCATATAGTGGAGCTGATGGCGCATAACTGTTTGCTGTGTTCTGTATATAAATGAAAGAAATAGTTTATCAGCCATTGCAAACACATAATCTCCACAAGATGTAACACACTATAGTTCCTTTAACTCATTGAATACAAACAAAAATGCTAGATTACTTGAACAAATTGAACCTAAACGTGAAACATGAATTGTACTTACATTAGCATTGGAATAATGCATTATCAATCGCACCTCGCCAGCACGCCTGTATAAGATAAGTTTTAAGTTACACAATTATGTCCGCAAAGTGAACAAATTTCTACTGCATTTATTCAATTCCAAAACATTCCCCATCCATAAGCTAAATAACTAATAATAATTGCTACTATAATACTAAAACTCGTCCATTAGAACACAAACCTGCCAGATTTAGTCTGCAATGGCCAAGAGCTATCATCGTATCCAGAAGAAAGAACCTTTGCTAATTGGACCCTATACACACATGAAACCATTTATTAGAAAACTAAATAACCAATCATCACGAACACGAAAAACACACAAAGAAGACAAAAAGCAATTACCTTCCACTGCCGATAAAGTCATCATGTTGAACAGTATTTCTATTCCAAACAACGATATTCAACTCTCTTAATCCTTCAATCAAACTATACACAAATTTCTCTTGAAAAGTAGGGTTCGTATCTCCATCTGTTATAAGAAACCCAATAATTTAAAATCTAAATCCAAATTTTGTACATCAATTAACATATACTTAATGATTTAGAGTTTTAGAGAGTGAGAAAGAAGACCTCTACAAACACGGGTGCTATTTTTATTACTCCCATATTCAACACAAACATAAGGATCTTGCCTTGAAATCCATTCAGTGTCCTTCAGTTTCTTGCAGCCCACCACTGTATATTCATTGAAATACATGCATAAGCACAAAGGTAACAACTTTATAAGAAGACAGATATATGCATACTAACACGTTAGTCTGACAATTTCTATCATACCAATATAAATCAACAAGATTTTGTTAAATTTTCTTTATTTATACAAAAACCTTATATCAAATGAACCACGAGTTGACAAAGAACAAACATAAATTCTGACAAACATTGTCTAGTTTAATGAAAGAACATAAAACACATACAACATACTTATTTTCTTAACAAACTAACACGAACACAAAAAACATAATAGTTAGTGTAAGAGGTTAAACTAAGATGCGAATGCATGTATAGTACCAGTGACTTCAAGAAGTTTGCCATGAATGCCATGATTCGCCATTGGATGTTGATTATTATGCTGACAACTTTGTGAAATCGAAGGTTGGTTATACATGTCTAAGGATCGAACTTAAATTGCAATCGATTTTAGTATGAATGAGGAGAGTTGCAATTGTGTTTTATTTATAGGAAACGAAACTGGGTATATTGTACGTGTTTATGAGGCAATAGAATGCTTCGCGGAAGTAGAGTTCCCGTGATATTTATTTTTATTATTAACCGTTAGTATGTTTATAATAACTTCCAATTTAAACTCATTATTTTATACGTAAATAAGGTTCCGATCGGTACATTTAAACTAGGAAAGTGATCGACTGCTATTAAAATTATACTCCGTAATATTGTTTAGCAAAGTTTGGTGATTAATTAAAGTAACTTTAAATATATATGGCAAGCTTATGCATATAGGAATACTAGCTTAGCTTTATGGTCAATCCACAAGACGAGTTGTGTTAGCTTTCAATAAAAACAAGATGATCGCATTAGAACATCGGTAAAGGTTATAACACTCATAAATCACATTTTCTATAATAATAGTTTAATAGGATATATGAAATACATTGGTGTTAGACCAATGCCAATAACAACCACAATCACCTAACCAACCGAGTTGGTAACCACGTCCCCCCATTAGCCCAACCAAATAGAACGCGCTCCCCCCTCCCCCAATTGAAATGAATTTATGGTTTGTCACCCAATCATAACAATGAATTGTGTTTGTGTGTGTGAGGTTTTTTCATTTTATTTATTTAGGGTATGTTTTTTGTTGTGGTTGCGGTCGCCTTACTACTTGTTTATGGTCTGTGTGTACTCTTGGAGATTGAAAGCGAGTTGGTGCTTATGTGACAGAGGTAGCCACAATAAGCTTCCAAGTTAGTACAATTAAAGAAGATAAATGGATTTGGACCTCCATAACGAATGGAACATATCGAACTACTAAGGCTTATCGATTGACACAAATTTAGAAGAAACACCTCCATTTAAAAGTTTCTTGTTTACAAATGGCCGGCTCAGAAAATAGAGAAACATCCCACATTCAAGATATTTCACGCTTATCGTTTATTACTCAACTTGAATTCGTAGATGATATATTATACGCTACATCATTATCCGAGATCATCAAATATTTGGGGAAGATAGTAATCTTTCCAAAATGTTGAATTATGACAACCTCAACGGGTTCATGCTAGACCCAGTGGAGCATCATTTGGGTAATTCTTTATTCATTAAACCAGTTTATGCTGGATTGTAAGAAGGGTGTCATGTCACTGTTATATTTTTGGCGAATAAACCTTGCATCATGGGGGTCAATTTGGATTTCAAGTAATGAAGCTATAATCATAATTCGTTGCTTGTTGAAGCCATGTGGTGGAGCTTGCATGACCAAAATCTTTCATCCAGGCAGTTCAAAATTTTTTTTTCACAGCTCGTTAATTTCATCTTTGGAGTTCATGCCTGGAATCTATATACTGTTGAATTGCAATGCTTTGATTAAAACCCTTTTGGGTATAAGATTTGATGTCAAATTATGGGATATTATCCTGCCCAAAAAACCTAGCCAAATTACTTTGTTTTGCCAATGTAACCGATTAAAGAAACCATGAACACAAAATCATAACACATTCCTTGGTGTACAAAAATAAGATAGCACTTAAAAACAAAAATAAGATAGCACTTAAAAAAGATGGCATCAAAGAATTAATACAAGAGAAAGAACTTAAAGCCAGTTGTTCCAAATGTTTCCAGCAGCGCATTGAGATAGTGTTATAAGATACGTATTTTGAATGATTCCACGCCTAAAATTATGAAATAATCACCTAAAGGTCCCTAACTTGTTCAAACCTCTCTTATAAATTTTCAACGAAGGACTCCAAAAACGATTGGACAAACGTGCGTCCTGGGTTGGAAGAACCTGATAATGCAAACAAGAACCAGATTTAGTAAAGAGAGAAGCCCGGGAGAGGTCAAGAATATAGATCGCAAAATGAGGATGTTAAGTAACCTTGTGTGTTGGGCTGATGTAACAGGACATTTTTATTGTTTTTGGAGATTATTTAACGACGAATGTTTTAAATATGATTACAAATTCATTCTATTTTATTACATTAACAATATGAACGAGGAGCGATTTGGGATGAATTTCAAATGACTTTCAACCCATTTGACCCTCAACCAATTTGGTACCTGTTTCTTTTTAAGTTAAATACTTTTTCACCAGCTTAACCCAATAATACCCATTAGTATACAAATGGGTCAAATAAATAAGATGAATAGAAACTGTTACTACAAATTAAGATATGAAATCAGAATATGTTGAGTTACCATGAGGATTATTGGAGCCATATGGTTGAGTAGGATAAGGCGCCACCTGAGGTGGATATGGGGCTGGTGGATAAACACCTGCATTAGGCGGGTATGGGGATGGTGGATGAGTATATGAAGTCGGCGCATATGAGTAAGGAGATGGTGCAGAGTAAGCTCCGGCTGAGGCTAGTACATATTGAGCTACAGAAGCTGGTGGTGGTGCATAGTACATAGAAGAATACGGTGCAGCTGAAGGCGCGTAACTGTTTGTGGGCTTCTGTATATTAATGAAAAAAAGCTAGTTTATGAGCCACTCGCCACAGAGATTTCAAAGTTTCTTTAACTTGTAGTGAATACAAACAACACTAGATTACTAGAACAAACTAAATTACTTTTAACGTGAGACATGAATTGTACATACATTAACATTGGCATAACGCATTATCAATTGTACCTCGCCAGCATACCTATAAGATAAGTTTTGAGTTATAACATTAGCTATGTTTCCGAGTTCCAAAAGTTTCAAAACATAAATATAATTAACTATAGCAGCAGTTACTACTAAAAGACTAAAACTCGTGTGTTAGAACACAAACCTGCCAGTTTTAGTCTGCAATGGCCAATAGCTATCATCATATCCACAAGAGAGAACCTTAGCTAATTGAACCCTATACACCCAAAAAGACCAACCATACTGGCCAAAACATCAATAAACCAATCATCACCAATACGAAAAACACGCTAAGTATAGAAGAAGAATTTACCTTCCACTGCCGATAAAGTCATCACGCGAAAGAGTATTGCTATTCCAAACATCAATATTTAACTCTCTTAATCCTTCCATCAAACGAAACACAAATCTCTCCTGAAATATAGGGTTCTTGTCTCCATCTGTTACAATAATACCAATACTTTTAATTCAAATCTGAAACAATTAAATCATATATTTACTGATTTACAGCTCTTCTAAAACAGAAATATTTACTGATTTACAATTAGAAAGAGTGAGAAAGAGTACCTTTACAAACACGAGTTCGTGATCTGTTACTTCCGTATCCAACACAAACATAAGGATCTTGCCTTGAAATCCATTCAGTGTCTTTCAGTTTCTTGCAGCCTACCACTGTAATTATATAAAATAATTCAAATTAGCACAAAGTAAACGTAAATGTTTATATGAAACTTTTTCCAAGCACAACAAATATATGCATACTAACAAAGTTAGTCCAACAATTTAATACAACTTAAGAGCAAGTAAAAACCGCGCCCGATTCTTGATATTATCTAACAAATGAACATGAACAAGTTAAGATTCATTTTTGCTTAATTACCAATCAACATAAATAAAAGTATTGATTGTAAACATTGGGTAATCAGTTAATTGAAAAAACGAACATGATCACACATAAACTAAAATGAATGTTATGTCTTGTTAACAAACAAACACGAACGAAAAATGCATCATTTAAGTGCTAATGTACCAGTAACTTCAAGTAGATTTTCATGCATGCCATGATTCTCCATCGGATGATAAGTTGCTGTGAATGGTGAAACCGAAGGTTGAGTAAACATGATCTCGAATGAATTGGAAATTTTGGATATGAATATGATGAGAATTATTCGTGTCTTTTTTATAGCAAATGATTATGTGTATAAATATACGCGTTTTTAATCAATAAGAAGATACTGCTGCTGCGTCATTTATATTACACTTACCATCTTTAATAAAATTTCTAATTTAAAGCTCCATTACATGAATAAGTAATTTCAACATATTTAATTTAAGAGATTGAATATATCAATGAGAAAGCTTGTCAAAACTTTGTAATAGCCACGTATTCGATCTCAGAAGTGTTTTATTGTACGTGCATTAATTTGGTTTACATAGCATATTCATTTAATTTGTTCAACATATAAATCATACTATGTTTGTTCCACTTAGGTTATAACATGAGAAAAGTTTTTGTTAGTGAGTTAATTAGAACTGTCGATTTTATCCAAGACTTTTGGTATATATGCACTAAATCGAAAATCATTCATACGTATATTGATAAACATGAAAAAAAAAATGTTGCATAAAATTTTGGCAGACTATTTACATGTAGGTTGCATTAATGGAAAATAATCAACGACTTAACCTTATCGATAGACATAGGATATCGTGAGGGATTTCACCATTGCCCTAGTGGTATCACTCCCCCATCGCAAACGTCTAGTTGACTAGTCGATGAGGACTTTTGGAGAAACAGGTCATGGATTCGATCTCAACTCCTGGCTAAACGTCACTGGAACAAGTGTTCATTGCTTTGGGCTAGGTTCTAAGGGAGAGTAAGTCGGCACCCAAAAGGGGTAGGTCAGGGTTTCCCCGTTGATTTAATCCTTTTGGAGAGGATATCCCGAGGGATTTCAAACTCGGATATCTTGTATATAGAAGAAGCAGTTTATCTCAAAAGATTTTGCTTGCAGCGGCACGTTTGCGCGCTTTGAAAGAGATATTTCATGTTTTTGGTGTGTTACTCAAGCCTCATTGTCTATGTATATTGCAAGAAACATAATTTGCCTTACACAAGCCTATCATTTTATGATGCCAATGTAACAACACTTAAAACACTCACAACCGCGCTAACCGGAGGCTCGTGATCTTACAAACCGAGCTCCTCATAACTTACTAACTATAGGAAGCTTTTAACACTCATGGATGAGTGATGCCCTATATATCCTGGTATAACTCTTCTTGAGTCTAGACGTTTCTCGGCGCTTATTTGGTATTTCTAATACTGAATATGGATCATTTCAATTTAAAGATTTTGCAGTTTGATTCTAATCGACGAGTATGCTTTTCTCTCCTTATTAGTGTGATGCTGATCTTAGTCTTGAAGCGTCTTGTACTTTCTTCAGTTTCTTGTTTCATTGTTGATTTGCGGATCTCATTGAAACCGTAGTGAAAATATTATGCTGGTTCAGTTTCCGTTCTATAGGTCATTGAAACCATGTGGTTTCAACAAGTTTATTTACCAGTATTCTTATGTTGCAATTGAAAGAAAACATGTCTGGTGTACAACTCACTTTTGCATACAATTGTATGATCTTTATTGGCTTGTTGAGTTGGATGTGTCTAAACATCAAACTGATGTTTCAACCAATTGTATGGCTTGTCTGGATAGCGATATCATTGCAAACACGAAAAGTCGAAAAGGCGAAGAAAGTGAGAAAGAACATAGCACATAGTTAATATAATTCATGTTTATTACAGTACTAGTTACTAGTTAGATTAGATTTAAATGTATATCGTAAAAGATATCAAATGATATCTGAAGTATTTTGTAATGTGTCCAAACAATCTAATATAGAAATCACCCCAAACAATCTAACCGGTGTAGTATCATACTATCATAGGAATCACCCAACATATATACCCAGTCCATCATAGTATGCGTACCGTTAGTTTGTCAAACATTTGGAAAAAAGTCTTGTTGCTCATATGAAAAAGTTTGTACTAATGTATGCTATCTCCCAAATCAGCCGTACATGGTTTGTTTTAGATAAAGTATGTTTATGATAAAGTTTGTATGGATGTCTCCCAAATCAATGAAATGGTAATAACCAGGTACAAGGATAAGGCTTCCCTGGGACGTCGAGCTTTTTTGACTCATATGTATACGGTCTTACTAGGTTAATCCAAGGACTTTCTTGACTCAGATGTATACGGTCTCACTAGATTAATCCAAGGACAGTTTCTGACCCTTCAATGGCCGCCCCTCCAAATATGCACACCTAGCTAAATTTGAATCTTTGACCTTTTATGAAAGAAAACTAAAAACCTTACTACTAGGCCATTTGGTTGTGATAAAAAAAGCATGCAATGTGTATACATGGTTTCTCTCTTTCTTATGATAAGGATAGAAAAGGAAACCAAATTGTTACTAGTGATCATAAAATTTTAGCTTATCCTTGCGCTCATCATTCACAACTGACTTCTTTAACTTGAATATTACACATATAGTCGGGTCATAGCTGGGTCTTGACCGGATTTAACCGATATAGCCGGGGTCTTGGCCGGAATAGCCGGGTTTTGGCTGGATATAGCCGGGTCTAACCGGGTCTTGGCCGGAATAGCCAGATCTTGGCCGGATATAGCCGAGTCTTGGCCGGAATAGCCGGGTTTTGGCCGGATATAGCTGGGTCTGACCGGGGTCTTGGCCGGAATAGCCGGGTTTTGGCTGAATATAGCCGGGGTCTTGGCCGGAATAGCCGGGGTTTTGGCTGAATATAGCCGGGGTCTTGGCCGGAATAGCCGGGTTTTTGGCTGGATATAGCCGGGTCTTGACCGGAATAGCCGGGTCTTGGCCGGATATAGCCGAGTCTTGGCCGGAATAGCCTGGTTTTGGCCGGATATATCCGGGTCTGACCGGGTCTTGGCCGGAATAGCCGGGTTTTGGCCGAATATAGCCGGGGTTTTGGCTGGATATAGCCGGGTCTTGACCGGAATAGCCGGGTTTTGGCCGGAATAGCCGGGTCTTGGCCGGATATAGCCGAGTCTTGGCCGGAAATAGCCGGGTTTTGGCCGGATATAGCCGGGTCTGACCGGTTTTTGACCGGAATAGTAGTGTTTTGGCCGAATATATCCGGGTTTTGGCCGGATATAGCCGGTTCTAACCGGGTTTGGGCCGGATATAGCCGGGTCTATCTGGGTTTGGGCCGGATATAGCAGGGCCCAATCGGGTCTTGGCCGGAATTGCCGGGTCTCGGCTTTTGTCAAGTTTGTGAGGTGTTAACTACATTGTTGGTTATCTTTATCCAGTTAAAGGAAATATAGTCAGTCACTTACTGTTAATTTGATCCTATTGTTGGTGAATTGATTTGATTGTTTAGTCATATTCATTTAGAATAAGCATTGTTTTCGTATAATGTTCAATTCCTTTATTGTCTCAGATCACAACAATTATTTGAAGAAGCTTGTTATTTGGGTGGAACCGTGGAACATTACTTGGCCAAATCCTCATTCGATATGCTGAATTATGCAAAAAGCAAGATTGGTATGAAGGTTTCATGTCGGTGTCCAAAAATTTTGAGCAATAATTGGCCTTGCACTATGTGGTCAAATTTAGATTCTGAGTAATTAACCAACAGTTGATGGTTCAGTTACTAGTTCATTAGGTGATGTTTTAAGATCGAAAATTTTGTTTGGGCGGTGGGCAGTCGAAGAGATTTATGCAAAGCTCATCAATCCATGAGATTCATTTTATTAGATTAATTTTTATAAGCATGTTCTGATTGACTCTCTTTTAGGCTAAAATGTATGCGAAATGGATGTCGTATTTGAGGTTAGATTGGGTCATGTTTCCATGTACACTTTACACATACAGTAGAGTTAACAAAATCTATCATGCCATATCACTTTCATTTGACTGATGTAATCGGTTTCAGCAATACCTCAAACAAATGTATCTATACTACAGGTCTGGTCTAGTAACTAGTTCACTGGTGAAATAAAAACACAAGCCACCTTAAAAAATGACTCCATAAGAAGATTTTTTTTTATAACCAATAAAAGAATACATTCCATCATTAAAAAGAGAAAGAATCGGTACAAAAGTTTCTATCAAGTATTCAAATGGCGTTTTAAGATACGTATTTTGAGTGATTTCCACACATAAAATGCATTTCTTAAATCAACATTTGAATAATTCCTAACCAGAACCCACAATAACAGTCTAAAGGTCCCTAGTTGTTAAACCAACCACTGTATGTACTTGCCTTCTATGCATTGCTTCACTGCATCTTCCTTGTATAGGCAGGAACTTTACCTCAATAAGGTGGAGGATACACTCCCGAGTATGAAGTACCTAATAGTGAAAACAACATCAACATTTAGTAAAGGAGTGGGGCCTGGGGAGGTTTACAAATTAGAGGCAGTAAATGGGTCAGTTTAGTAATGAGTCGAGTTGGGTCACCCAGAAAAACTTTTAATTCATTTTTTGGACACAAATAACTAATGCCCTAAATATGATTGCAAAAGTATATTAGTACAAGAGAAGGATTGAAAAGGCTTAATGCATATTTAAACATTTGGGACAATTTTCTAACCCAGTTGACCCCTCAAGTCTCGACCAATTTGACCCATTTTCTATATAGTTAAATCTTTTAGCTAAGCCCGAATAGACCCATTTGTACATAAATGGGTTGAAATTGCTACCTATATAAGATTTTTTTAGTTAAAATAAGATGATGAATTAGGATGAGGAGTTACCAGAAGGATAATGAGAGCCATAAGGTTGTACTGGTGGATAGACTGATTCAGGAGGATAATGGGAGCCATATGGCTGAGGAGGATAAAGGGCTGCCTGAGGTGGGTATGGCGGTGGTGGATAAACACTTAAATTAGGTGGATATGCGGATGGTGGATAAGTATTTACATTTGGTGGATATGAGTAGGGGGTTGGTAAAGAATAAGCCCCGCTCGTGGTTGGTGAATACGACATGGATGAAGCTAGTGGTGGTGCGGAGTACATAGATGAATAGGGTGCACTTGATGCACCATATGTTGGAGCTGATGGCGCATAACTGTTCGCTGAGTTCTGTATATAAATGAAAAACAAAAAACAGTTAGCCACTGATTTGTGGGTACCATCAAAACCATTTTTTTAATTAGACCCAAATACCAAAAACTGAGAAAAGCAAACTAACTGGACCTAAACTACTTGTCATATGGAAACATTAAACATAAACTGTACAGGTCTGTACTTACATTAGCACCGGAATAATGCATTATTAATTTTACTTCGCCCGCATGCCTGTATAAGATAAGTTTTGAGTTAGAGATTTACATATATTCCCAAACTTGCTGCTACTAACATGCCATATTCCAGGTAACACAACAGCAAACTTAAAAAAAATTAATAGTATGCATCTTTTGCAGAAAAAAAACAGCACATGTAATGAAGCAATTTGGCTCAATTGTGTGCTGAAAAGGGTAAATTTTTTATTTTCGTTTCAAACTGAAGTTTCAAACCAGTTTACTATCATTAAGACGAAATATTAGGCAATAGAACACTAACCTGCCAGTTTTAGTCTGTAATGGCCAAGAGCTTTCATCGTATCCGCAAGAAAGAACCTTAGCTAATTGGACCCTATATACCACAAGAAATAACAGAAAACTATAAGTTTAATCATTCCAAATCATCAATAAACCAATCACATCCAACACGAAAAACACTCAAAGAAGCGAAGAAGCAATTACTTTCCACTGCCGATAAAGTCATCACGCGTAAGAGTATTGCTGTTCCAAACAATAATGTTAAACTCGCGTAACCCTTCAATCAAACTAAATACAAATTTTTCTTGAAATTTTGGGTTCTTGCCTCCATCTGTTACACCAACAATTCCAGTATTAGTTGTTAAGCAATTCACAATTTACGAATGCGTTTGCAGTTAAAGAGAGTGAGAAAGAGCTAGGACCTGTACAAACACGAGTGCGCGATTTGTTGCTGCCGTATTCAACACAAACATAAGGATCTTGCCTTGAAAACCATTCTGTGTCTTTCAGTTTATTGCATCCTACCACTAAATTCAACGTGAAAATAACAGTTATAAACGAGGAAACCGTAAAAATATTTGTATGAACATGCAATAAGCACGTATAGGTTACCAAAAAGAAAAAAACTAAAAGTAGCTAGGTACCTGTAACTTCAAGAAGATTTCCATGAATACCATGATTTGCCATAGGATGATAAGTTTGTGAAATTGAAGGTTGATTATACATAAAATCGAAATTGAGGTTGTAACTGATATAGGTTATGATACTTAAAATAGTGTTTTTATAGCATCTGAATCTGTGTAAAAGTTGGAGTAATTTAATAACGTGTTTATAAGATGATTCCTGGAAATAGTTTGGTGATATAGGGTAAAGCCTAAGCTTAGTCTGGAACGTTCTGCCGCGTATCGTCATGTGTCTGACGTTTGAAAAACGAGTAATAAAGTCAACGCAAAGAATGGTAAGGTATCTAATTTCTTTTGAAAAACGTAGTATTTTTTTGCAATAAAAGACAAATGGGATTGTCTAAGTAATGCTCTAAGGGCATTAGTTAAGAAGGGTGTGGACTCAAAAAAAAAGACAAAAAAAATATATTTTAATTTGAATAGTGTACTTAATGTGTGGGTCCTGTATGTTTTTATTTAAGGCTCATGCCTTCTTAACCAATGCCCTTAAGGCATTGGTTAGACAATCCCAAGACAAATACATGCTATTTTATTGTATTTTTAAAAGATACCTAAATATCTCACATTAGCGTGAAGGGTGTCGTGACACGTTTTCTTTCACAGGTAAGCTTCATATCAGTTTTTTCTCTCTTTTAAACTTTTTCTTTCAATTTTCTTTAAGCAATTTCAACGCAATCCTTCTCTTTAATTATATTTTTTCTCATTTTTTATCATTTAAAAATACCCCTAAGAGCATGGGGTACGGCTGAGCCGTCGCTCGCGCCGTCACCACCAGCCAAAAAAAACCGACGGCGAACCGTACCGGTGGTCGCGTCATTGGTGCTCGCGCCACAGCCACGGCTCAGCGCCGTCGGGTAAGGTTTTTTTTTTTTTTTTTTTTTTCTTGAAGAACTTGGACTTGTGTGTGTGTATGTGTTTGTATTCATGTTTGTGTGTGGTTGTTTTTGTGTTTTTTGCGTTTGCTTGTATAGTTTTTTTTTTTTTTTTTTTTTTTTTTTTTTTTTTTTTTTTTTAGGTTTGGCTGAAAGGGAAGATGAAGACATTTGTGAACTTATGGTGGCTGCTAGTTAGTTTAGGTTAGGCTTTTGTTGGGCTTGTCAAACATTAATCTTTTAGACTCTTATTGGGCTTTAATAACTTATACTTCTTATTAGTATAAATTATACTTCTTTTGGGCTTTAATAACTTAATCTTTTGGGCTCTAAGTGTTTGTAAAATAACAAGACTTTGCACATTAGTATAAGTTATACTTCTTATTTTTCATGCAATTTTTTTTTTAATTGTAATGCGTGTGTTTTTTTTTAAATTAATGAAGTTTATTTTAGTTAATATTGTGTATGTTTTATTTTATGTAAAAGGAAAAAAAAATGGCAGACGGCACCAGAAATTCTGATGCCAACGAATACCCCTGAAATGTGGTGCCGTGGGTTTTCTGGTGCCATGGAGCTTTTTGCTGACGTGGCAGCAAAAAAGTCCCACGACACCAAGCCATGGCACCAACGGTACCCAATGCTCTAAGTGTGAAGGGTATAGTTGAGTGTTTTCCCTCGCCACATCAGCTCCACGTCATCATAAAACACCTCATTTATCATTTCCTTCAACATTTCCTCAATCAATAAAACACATTCTCTCTCTTCTTTTAATTTTTTTTTTATTTTTTATTATTTAATAATACTTCCATTACACACACATCCACCCACAAAACCAATAAAATATATTTTCTTTCCAGACAAAGTTGGTGTCTTATCCAGTTATCCTCTTTATTGTCTCGGGACTAAAGTCCCGCAAGGGAAACTTTTTTGGTTGTTGCCGTTTGAAAGGGGTGGTATTCCCACCCACTAGCCTAATACACACATACCCACTATAAATACATAAAAGATATAAAATACTATGATTTTCTTGGAGGATGTGTTCTTTTTGTTGGTATGCATGCTTTTAAGTGCGTGAGTAGAGTCCCGCTAGAGATGCTTTTTGCAAATTCCCGTATGGCTTGCATTGAGTTTCCTGCTTGGGAAATGAGTTTCCCGCTAGTTTCCTGTTGGTGCATTCTATAGCCTTATTAAACGATCAATTTCGTAATTCGCTCAATATTACTTGAACTCGAAACCATTTGATTGATTAACTCTAAAAGACAATTTATTTGTATGACAAAGACTTAGACTTAAAATGTGATTGGTGCATTTAAAAAATTAATTTATGGGAAATAAAACATAATCTAATTCATACTCCGTTTTCCGCATAAATGAATTTTTTTTAAGCAAACGGTATAAGGCTGCATGCAGTAATGACCGAGACCGAGTCGGTCGTTTCGGTCACACTCGGTCGTCTTTGTTGTGCATACTCGATCGCGACCGATTCGATGGACGAAAAAAAACGAAAAGGGTCGAGCCTGCGACCGATTGTCATTTCCATTGGTGTTGCTTTTTGATCCATATTTCCATATTACCGTTTGAATAAAACGTTTAGAAGTAAAAAAAAAAATGAACTTGGTCACCCTTACTGTGGCACTGAATCGGTCGCTGGAGAGAGAAAGCTGACGTGGCAGAGAAAAGGAGGGGATTGACCCTGGTTATTGTGTCCAGCCTAACTGAATAAATACGTGCCCATTAACACCCTATAACCAAAAGTCAAAGGTTATAGCTTTGAGTATATCAACAAACCTTTTTATTGCGTGCCTCATGTTGTGCTTCTGCACACAGATTGAACAATTTTCAACACATGTAATGCTCAGGTTATTCCTAGTATTGGAACCTGTTTATGACAGATTGGTATCAAGGGTTTCTTGCTTGTCAAATTTCTTTATTTTGACAGATGTATTCTTTTTTAACAACCCATGAGCCCCCTAATGGCAACAGATTCACCCGTAAACAAAAAATAAGACCCATGTATTAAAGATGGCTATGCAAGAAGCAGTTTCTTAAGAAATTAATGAATACATCCAACCATATTAATAAGAGAAAGAAAATCAAAGCTAGTCAAACAAAAAATTTCCAGCAAGTATTCAAATGGTGTCTCAAAATATATATCTCGAATATTCCGCACCAAATATATGTTTTAAAAAATCATCTGAGTGGATCCTAATCGAACATTTTTAAGCGTCTTAACTCTAAAGGTCCCGATCCTGTTCAAACCAATCACTATTCTATTTGCCTTTTGAAAACCTCTTCCTTTCATTCGCAGAAACTTTATCTCAATTAGGTGTAGGATGCGCTCTGGGGCATGAAGAACCTGTTAATAAAGATAAAATACGGATCCGTAAAGAGAGAAGCCTCGGAAGTTATAAAAATAGAGGTGGCAAAATAAGCAGGTTGATTATTGTGGTGTGTGGGGTTGATAAAGTCGTAAAACCACTTTTTTATTTTTTCTTGTCGATTATAAGAGGAGTGGGTATGGCAACAAGTATTTCTCCTCATTTGGGCCCACGGGTGTCACATCACCCCAACATCTCTTCACAACTAACCCCCTCCTCACTCATTAACTAACCTCAACTTACTCATTTGGGGCTCACCACTTACACCTTTATTTTTTATTTATTTCACTAAATAAATTAAATTCATTTCACAAAAAATAAAAATAACACACCAAACTAAATTTATTTCTTCAAATTAAAAAAATTGCAATATGGGAAAAAAAACGATACGAAACTTAAATAAAAAAAACAATATGAAAATATAAAAAATGACACTACTTGCATATTAAACATTTTATTCATCGGCATCCTCATCGAGTTGTTGGTATTTCTTCGTTATTTTTGCTTGTCTCCTGCGAATGATTTCGGCTCTGACCGGGTCAGTAACCAAGCCGGGATCTAGCATGAGCATCTGCATTTCCTGCATTTCCAAGGCCCTTTCTTCCCTCCTCCTCCTCGCCTCGTAACAAGCCGTTTGAGCGTCTTTGGCTTGCGTATACTTTTCGGATAATTGTCCCGAAAAAGTACTCGGTTGACTCCCACTGGAGCTCGCATCGCTCGACGTATCCGTCGAATTTTGTTTCTTTCCAGCTCGTTTGTTGGCTCTTTCGGGACTAGGTCGTGCGTCCGCCCGAATATATCCTCAAGACAAGAAATGTCAAACGGCTCCTCAGCATTCCATTTCTGGTAATTTGTCAAAAACTCCCAAACATGCTCGTACGTGAAACCCCTTGCACCAAAGCGTTTTGCGAAACTCGCCTTGGCATTGTTGATTTGATCATGCTCATTCTCACCACTTCGATGCCCCAAATGCTTATATATAGCATTGAACTTTTGGCAGCCGCCGTTCATCCTCGTCCATTTCCCGGTAAGCATATTCTTGCCTCTAGGGTCATCCACAGTGTGCTGATTAGTATAAACGCCCATCGGATTGAAAGGTTGTGAACCATATGGCGATGAAGGTTGTGGGGAATTTTGCGACGAGGGAGTAGAAGTGTTTGACGATCCCCCGTATCGTTGGTTTGAGGTTAGGAGGGTTGTGAAATAACCGGGTTCGTTCGGGTTTTGAGATATAGTGATGAAAGTTATATATTTTTTGAGTTGAGAAGATATATATTGTTGAATTGTAGTGATGAAAGTATGTGAAAATGGTTTGGTATTTATAGGGGTTGTAAAAGTTTTTTAAAACAAAAAAAGAGAGAATTTTTTTTTGACCGTTTGGTTTTTTAAACGGTAATATTACCGTTTCTAAATACAAATGCATGCAACTTTTCTCTTTTTCTTACACATTGTCAGTGGTTTTGTTTCGTCGTCTGCACGAGGAGGAAGGCTCCAACGAGCCACGACGAGCCTCAGCCGGTATCGTGGCGAGCTCCAACGAGCTCCACGTTGGACAACGAGGCTCCTTGGCGAGACCACACCCATTCCTCTAACAACCACCAATGAGTTAAAACTGGTTGCCTGTATTCTATTTAGTTACAATGATAAAATGAACTTTAGGGTAATAATAATAATAATAATAATAATAATAATAATAATAATAATAATAATAATAATAATAATAATAATAATAATAAAGCAATCTGAATGGCTTGCTACATTGATACCATCTGGCCATTTGGGATGCCAGTTTCAGCGTGTTTAACACATTTGACTAGTTTCGTTTTATGTTAAATCTTTTAGTTTAGTCCAAGTTTCGTTTTATGTTAAATCTTTTAGTTTAGTCCAAATTGACCCGTTAGTATATAGATAAGCCAAGTGTATGTTCAAATTTAGATGATGAATAAGGATGAACATGCAGTTACCGTAAGGACAATGCGAGCCATGTGGCAGAGGAGGATTTGGGGCAGCCTGAGCTGGGTATGGGGATGGTGGATGTAACATGATTGGAGCTGGTGGCAGATAAAGCAGGATTGGAGCTGGTGGCGAATAAAGCAGGATTGGAGCTAATGGCCGAAAAAGCATGTATGGAGCTGGTGGCGGTGCGGAATACATAGCATTATAGTATGCACTTGATGCATCATATAGTAGAGCTGATGACGCAGAACTGTTTGCAGAGTTCTGTATGCAAATGACCAAAAAAAGAAAAGAAAAAAAAAAAAAAAAAAAAAAAAAAAAAAAAAAGAGAGAGAAAAGCATTGTTTAGTTTGCCACTGGATAACACATAATTGCCATAAAGATTTACATTTTCATTTCTGATCAAATTAACTTTTGAATCAAGACACATAATTGCCATAAAGATTTACATTTTCATTTCTGATCAAATTAACTTTTGAATCAAGACCAACAAAACGAAAATGCTAAATTACTTGAAATAATTTGACCTAAACTACTTAGAAATGTCACACATGAATTGTACTTACTTTGGCATGAGAATAATGCATTATCAGTCGTACCTCGCCAGCATAACTGCATACGATAAGCAACGGCGCAGCTATATAGGGATGGGGGACCCCCGTATTTTTTTTTGCGATGTAGGGGGTATATATTTTTGTGTAGAAAAATTTCGGTATATTTGGTTTTGACCTCCCGTTTTAATTGTGAAAATTTTTTTATACATTAGGCAAAAAAATTGATCTATTACATTTTATATAAGCCCATCTACCCAAACCAAAATCCATTAACAAACCAAATCCCAAGCTAAAATCCATTACTTAAAAAAAAAAAAAAAAAAAAACAAAAACAAAAAAAAACCGGGACAATAATAATTAACAAACCAATTAACCAAATCCCAAACCCTCCCCCTTCGAACCTCATCTCCTCCCACCTTCCTGGCTCCTGCAGTCCCGCCGGCCACCGCCGACGGCCGACCAGCCTCCGCCACGCCTGTTGTCGCCTGCAGCGGCCCTTCTGGTTTGTTGTCTTTAAATCTACTTGTCTTTTATTTAGGTATTTAGTAGAAATTAGGGATTTAAGTAGAAATTAGAAATTGGGGTTGAAAGTTCAATATGGCAAACTGGCAGGAATCGTCAATCGTGTACCACTAATATAAGTTCTTTGCAATTTATGTAGGTGTAGGACAGATTTATAGATTGTGACTATGGCGAAGAATAAAACCATAACTTTATTTTTTAAAAGAAAGAATGAAGAACAACAAGTAGAAGGAATTGATGATGAAATTCAAGAGAGTAAACGTAAAAAAGGTTCAACAAGCGAACCGGTTATTGGTCCGGATACTTGCAATGAACAACCTTCTGAAATTCCACAAGCTAACATCAATGAAGTGGATGTTAGTAGCCTAGAAAGAGATCCTGCTAAACGACTTGAAATGTGGAAATATCCGGTTGCGGTACGTGAGCAAGTAAGGCTAGCATATATATCATTAGGAGTGTATCAACCTAAGCTTGAAGAGTATAAGCCTAGAGGTCCAAAGAATAATCTTCGTCGATTTAAATTTGCTTGGTTTGGTATGTTCCCTAATTGGTTAGAGTATTCTCAAACAACACACAAGGCTTATTGTTTTCTATGTTATTTGTATAAGGATAAACCAAATGAGCAAAGTGGTCATAGTGCATTTAGTTGTGAAGGATTTAACAATTGGAAAAAAGTTAATGATGGGAATAATTGTCCTTTGTTGAAGCACATTAAATCTTCAACACACAAAAAGGCATTTGTGTTTGCTACTAATTTAGTGAATCAAGAAGCACACATTGAAAATTTCATAGAAAAACAAAGTGAAGAGCAAAAAAGGAAAAACCGTTTAAGATTGAAAGGCACAACTGATGTAGTTCGTTGGTTAACATACCATGCTTGTGCTTTACGAGGACATGATGAATCTTCCAATTCAAAGAATCAAGGTAACTTTCTTGAATTGCTAAAACTATTAGCTTCTTATAATGATGAGTTTGCAAATGTTATTTTGGCAAATGCTCCTTGTAATTCCATGTATACATCTTTCGATATCCAACAAGAAGTTCTTAGTATTATGGCAAATAAAGTGAGAAGGTATATACGGGAAGAAGTGGGGGATTCATGGTTTTGTTTCATGGTTGATGAGTCACGGGATGAATCCAAAAAAGAGCAAACTGCCATAGTCTTAAGATTTGTTGATGCGAAAAGGGTGGTACGGGAAAGGTTCTTGGATTTAGTTCATGTCACGGATACTGTTGCGGCGACTTTAAAGGCTAGTTTAAGGAATAGACTTTTGAATCACAACTTTGATACTGGAAAAATTCATGGTCAAGGTTATGATGGTGCTAGCAATAGGTTGATACAACTTTGATACTGGAAAAATTCGTGGTCAAGGTTATGATGAATCTTCCAATTCAAAGAATCAAGGTAACTTTCCAGTATCCAAGTTGTGATTCAAAAGTCTATTCCACAAATTAGCCTTTAAAGTCGCCGCAACAGTATCCGTGACATGAACTAAATCCCAGAACCTTTCCCGTATCACCCCTTTCGTATCAACAAATCTTAAGACTATGGCCATTTGCTCTTTTTTTGGATTCATCCCGTGACTCATCAACCATGATACAAAACCATGAATCCCCCACTTCTTCCCGTATATACCTTCTCACTTTATTTGCCATAATACTAAGAACTTCTTGTTGGATATCGAAAGATGTATACTTGGAACTACAAGAAGCATTTGCCAAAATAACATTTGCAAACTCATCATTATAAGAAGCTAATAGTTTTAGCAATTCAAGAAAGTTACCTTGATTCTTTGAATTGGAAGATTCATCATGTCCTCGTAAAGCACAAGCTTGGTATGTTAACCAACGAACTACATCAATTGTGCCTTTCAATCTTAAACGGTTTTTCCTTTTTTGCTCTTCACTTTGTTTTTCTATGAAATTTTAAATGTGTGCTTCTTGATTCACTAAATTAGTAGCAAACACAAATGCCTTTTTGTGTGTTGAAGATTTAATGTGCTTCAACAAAGGACAATTATTTCCATCATTAACTTTTTTCCAATTGTCAAATCCTTCACAACTAAATGCACTGTGACCACTTTGCTCATTTGGTTTATCCTTATACAAATAACATAGAAAACAATAAGCCATGTGTGTTGTTGGAGAATACTCTAACCAATTAGGGAACATACCAAACCAAGCAAATTTAAATCGACGAAGATTATTCTTTGGACCTCTAGGCTTATACTCTTCAAGCTTAGGTTGATACACTCCTAATGATATATTTGCTAGCCTTACTTGCTCACGTACCGCAACCGGATATTTCCACATTTCAAGTCATTTAGCAGGTTCTCTTTCTAGGCTACTAACATCCACTTCATTGATGTTAGCTTGTGGAATTTCAGAAGGTTGTTCATTGCAAATATTCGGACCAATAACCGGTTCGCTTGTTGAACCTTTTTGATGTTTACTCTCTTGAATTTCATCATCAATTCCTTCTACTTGTTGTTCTTCATTCTTTCTTTTAAAAAAAATGAAGTTATGGTTTTATTCTTCACCATAGTCACAATCTATAAATCTGTCCTACACCAACATAAATTGCAAAGAACTTATATTAGTGGTACACGATTGACAATTCCTGTCAGGCTGCCATATTGAACTTTCAACCCCAATTTCTAATTTCTACTTAAATCCCTAATTTCTACTAAATCCCTAATTTCTACTAAATCTCGAAATAAAAGACAAGTAGATTTAAAGACAACAAACCAGAAGGGCCGATGCAGGCGGCGGCAGGCGTGGCGGAGGCTGGTCGGCCGTCGGCGGTGGCCGGTGGGACTGCAGGAGCCAGGAAGGTGGGAGGAGATGAGGGTCGAAGGGGGAGGGTTTGGGATTTGGTTAATTGGTTTATTAATTGTTATTGTTCCGTTTTTTTTTTTTTTTTTTTTTTTTTTTTTTTTTTTTTTAATGGGCTAAGTAATGGATTTTAGTTTGGGATTTGGTTTGTTAATGGATTTTAGTTTGGGTAGATGGGTTTATGTAAAATATAATGGATCAATTTTATTGCTTAATGTATAAAAAAAAAATCACAATTAAAATGGGGGGTCGAAACCGAATATACCGAAATTTTTCTACACGAAAACTATATACCCTTCATCGCAAAAAAAATTTCGGGGGGTCGGCCCCCCCCCCCCCCCCCCCACATATATATAGCTGCGCCGTTGGCTGATCTCAAGGGAATAATGGACGACACTACTCGTAATACCCGTGCTAAACGTGGAGATGATAGTATGGCTTATAGTTACTTGAAGTCATTTAAGTTTGTGTTTGTTCTTCACATGATGAAAGAGGTGATGCAAAAGACTTATACACTTTGTCAAGGATTACAAAAGAAATCCCAAGACATCCTTAATGCAATGGATTTAGTTTCAGCCACAAAGGTTAGTCTAAATAATTTTAGAAACGATGGATGAGATTCTTTAATTGAGAAAGGTTTTTTTTTTTTTTTTTTTTTTTTTTTTTTTTTTTTTTTTTTTTTTTGTCAATGACATGACATAGAGATGCCCGATATGAGTGCTCCATATAGATCTACCCGATATCGGCCTCGTAAAAAAGATCTTCATGTTACATTGAACATTTTTACCGAGTAGATTTGTTTATGGGGACATTGGATAAGCAAATACATGAGTTGGATTGTAGATTCAGTGAGCAATCAATAGAGTTATTATCTCTTGGTGCGACTTTATGTTCAAAAGAGATTAATATTGATCACATTGTTCTTCTTGTTGAGAAATATTATCCTACAGACTTTACTGAGCAGGAGAGAAATC
>JARVZY010006234.1:0-10000 GCA_030686995.1 Artemisia argyi
ATAAAAAAAAGTAAAAGGTCCCGAGAAGAAAATGATCCTATTTGACCGCTGTACATTGCTAACATCAAGAAATGGAATAATCGAGAATCCCGAGTAACAGGCCAGGCCGCTAAGGTAGCTAAAGTAGTGATAAATCCTGTTAATAAAACGGGTCCTATAGACAGTCCATCTATTCCTAATTTCCAACGGAAATCAAAAAAATTGATCCATTTATAGTCGTCTACTAGTTGGATTAATGGATCGTCCAATTGGAAATGATAACAGAATACATAGGTTGTTAGAAGAAGTTCTAACATGCATATACATATAGTATACCACCTAATTACCCTATTTCCTTTATGGGGAAGAAAGAAAATTAAGGAACCCGCAAATATTGGTAAAACTACAATTATTGTTAACCAAGGAAATTTGTTCGTGGTAAAGACAAGATACGCTTGGACCAGAAAAACATGTGCCCAAAAATATCTTATTTTTGGGCACATGTTTTGGCGGTAAAAAAAAATGGACTCAAGGAGAGGTTTCTGTAACGTATTAATAAGCTATACCCATACTGCGGGTTGTTTCATGCCATAAATAAACCCGAACACTCAAGAAATCCGTTGGGCAGGCGGATTCGCATCTCTTACAGCCGACACAATCCTCTGTTCTTGGAGCGGAAGCTATTTGTTTGGCTTTACATCCGTCCCAAGGTATCATTTCTAATACATCCGTAGGACAGGCTCGGACACATTGAGTACACCCAATACATGTATCATAAATCTTTACTGAATGCGACATTGGATCGATATTTTTGAACGTGATAAAGTTTCAATCTAGTAAATTGATAAATGAATTATATATTTAAATACTAATACTAGATGAATCGATGAGTTACCCGGTTTTTTCTGGATTGACAGTGCCAAACTACTTTGATTTCTTATCTTTGTGATAACATGATCATACCTTACGTGGCACACATGCTAATTTTAATTGATTTATGAAAATTCTAATTTTATTTTAATAGGATAATATTACTTATTCAACAAATTAGATTGATTTATACGAGTTGATTTTCTGTTACGATAAATTGATGAAACAATGGCGAGTCCAATAGCGGCTTCAGCAGCTGCAATAGCTATAACAAAAATAGAAAAAATTGCTCCTTTTAATTGACGACTATCAAAAAAATCAGAAAATGTTACAAAATTGAGATTAACCGCATTTAATATAAGTTCAAGACACATAAGAGCCCTAACCATATTTCTACTTGTAATCAATCCATATAGACCGACAGAAAATAAATAGGCACTCAAAACAAGTACATGTTCGAGCATCATTAACCAACTCCTCATCAATCTCGATTCATTTCAATATGAACAACAATTTAACCAATTGGATTGACTAGAATAATGAAATAAAGGAATATATTGGGAATAGATCAAACTAATAAAGACTTTCTCTTTTATATCCAAAGTCAAATAGAAAAAGGAAATGCATCTGATAGCTCATAACAAGGGTTTTCCGGTTCTAAAGAGTTATTATTGACGAGCTACAGCAATTGCGCCGATTAACGCAACTAAAAGAATTAGTGAAATAAATTCAAACGGAATAAAAAAATCTGTTGATAAATGAATCCCAATTTGTTGACTATTACTTATCAGATCTTGCTCTATAATCTGGCTTGCTTTTGTAGTCCAAATAATCCCGTACCATGACGTATCTGGAATAGTAGTAATTAGTGAAAAAAAAATACTTGTGCAGACCACGGAAGTTACTCCATCTCCCACGGTCCAAAGGCGGAAATCTTTGGAATATTCTGAACCATTTATGAACATCACAGCAAAAATGATTAAAACATTTATGGCTCCTACGTAAATAAGGAGCTGCGCGGCAGCTACAAAATGCGAGTTTGATAGAATATAGAATAAAGATATACAAACAAAAACAAATCCCAATGAAAAGGCAGAATAAATGGGATTGGGAAGTAATACTACTCCCAGACCCCCTAATATAAGACCCAATCCCAGAAAGACTAAAAGAAAATCATGTATTAGTCCAGGTAAATCCATTATATATAAAATAAGAGATAAATAAATCAAAATCTTTCATAACTTTATTGACACCCGGTCAGGAAAAAAGAGGGAAATCTACTTTTTTATAATAGTTCTTAATTATTATTAAATTAAAAATTCCATTTTCATGGATATGGATTGATGTAGATATAGTTATTGGCCTAATCTCTCGAAAGAGTAATTTAAATCTATATATTTGCAAATCCTCAATATAGTCATAGAAATTTAATATAAATTAAAACATGATTCTCGTCTCCTAATCAATATAATCAATATAATTATGAATATATTAATAAAATTCTAGTTATTCACCAAATAAAAAGCCTCATTCTTTTAGATCAAAATGAGTTATTAAGTTTTTATTTCAGGCAAATTTAAAATTGTTCGAATTGTGTAATCGTCAATTACTGACATTGGTAACCGACCCAAAGCAATTTGATTATAATTCAATTCGTGACGATCATAAGTAGAAAGTTCATATTCTTCAGTCATTGATAAACAATTTGTTGGACAATACTCAACGCAATTACCACAAAATATACATACTCCAAAATCAATACTGTAATTAAGCAATCGTTTCTTTCTAATATCAGTTTCCAATTTCCAATCAACAACGGGCAGATCTATAGGACATACGCGAACACATACTTCACAAGCAATGCATTTATCAAATTCAAAGTGGATTCGGCCGCGGAAACGCTCGGATGTAATCAATTTTTCATAGGGGTATTGAATAGTTACAGGTAAACGATTCGCGTGTGATAAGGTAATCATAAAACCTTGACCAATATACCTTGCGGCTCGTACTGTTTGTTGGCCATAATTCATGAACTCAGTTACCATAGGGAACATATCGTGAATATCTATAAAAAATAGGATACTTGTTTCTTTCTCTTGTTTGGGACAAGTCATGAATATAGAAGTATTTTTACAGTGAAAGAAGTTGGGAAGAAGTTGTTAATAATAGATTACCTAGAGAAATAGGTAAAAGAAATTTCCATCCAAGATTTAATAATTGGTCCATTCTCAGCCTCGGTAAAGTCCATCTTGTTGCGATAGGAATGAACAAGAACAAATAAGTTTTAGCTAATGTAATAAAGATACCAATTATTGTTCCAAAGACTCTACCCCTTTTAGTAATTTCAAAAAGCTCGGGAACAAATATGTATGGAATAGAAAGATTCCAACCCCCCAAGTAAAGAACTGTTACGAATAATGAAGAAACTAGTAGATTTAAATATGAAGCAACGTAAAATAAACCAAATTTGATACCGGAATATTCGGTTTGATAACCTGCTACTAATTCTTCTTCTGCTTCTGGTAAATCAAAAGGTAATCGTTCACACTCTGCTAGGGAAGAAATTAGAAAAACTAGAAATCCTATAGGTTGACGCCACAAATTCCATCCCCAAAAACCATATTTTGACTGCGCTTCCACTATATCAACGGTACTTGAACTGTTAGATAATCATAGTGGATGATAACATCACTGTTCCCACCCCTATTGCAGAACCGTACATGAGATTTTCACCTCATACGGCTCCTCAAAGGTCACAAATAAATCTAAGGACCCGTCCTTATTTATTTTTCTTGATATGTTTGTAGGATAAATAGAGATAAAATGAAATCTATTGTAAGGTCCCCATTAGACACTGGAATTCTGTCTGCTATATTTATTTATACTATAATAAAATAAATTTATACTATAATAAAATAAAGTGCTTCTGAATTCATCTTCTCTTTTAATAATTTAATCTTTGTTGAGTAATAACTTAATCCTTGAATAAAATCTTTCTTGTAACAATATCTATAGATATTTCAACCTAACGTTTTCAATTACGAAATCCAATTAGACCTTGCATTAGTTCATGAATCATGACAAGAATTCTATCTCTATATAGAGAAAGAAAAAAAGATATTTTTTTTTTTAGCGCATTCAGTCTTTCGATTTTTTTCGTTCCTATTCTCCTTTCTCAAAAAAAGGGGACCTTAAACAAAGTTAAAGGATTACTTCGTTCTTGATAGTTATTTACTTAATCGGTGAATAGAAGTATACTCTGGATCGGAATCGTGGGAAGTACTCCTTGATCATTTCTACCAATTTAAAGCCCCAATTATAATTCTTTTTATACACAGAATACACTTACATAATCTCTATTACGAATCCTTTGTGTACCTTAGTGTTCCTAGCTATCCACTTATTTTTATCAATCCACTTTTGGGTAATACATATGCTAATAGATAGTAAAAACCTCATAAAGTAGATCTTTTGAACCCGCTTCAAGTCATCATGATTAATCAATCAATCTTGGGGTAAACAGTCTCTAATACTTAATGTTTACTTTTATTAACTCTTGTACATAGGAAATGAGATTCAATCTTTTACTGCAAATTTATAAGCCGTTTCTTTCACTCATATAACTATCTGGTTTCCTTCATCAACCCCCGAATAATGAATAAAAAACGAAAATATATATTCAACTCATGACATTTCCTTCCTAGAAAGAAAAAGTAGGGTCAAATTTATGTCTTAACGAATCACACGTAGAGATATTGATAACACACATAGAGTTAATGGTATTTCATAACTAATTGATTGAGCAGCAGCTCGTAGACCACCTAAAAAAGAATATTTATTATTGGAGCCATATCCTGACATAAGAAGGCCGACAGGAGCTATACTTGAAATAGCAATCCATAAAAAAACACCGATACTGAGATCGGCTAAAACAAGATGATCCCCAAAAGGAATTACTAAATAACTTAATAAAACGGATATTACTGCTATAGACGGTCCAATACTGAATAAACGAGTATCTCCTCTAGATGGAAGAAGATTCTCTTTGAAAAGTAATTTGGTACCATCTGCTAGAGCTTGAAGAATTCCCAAAGGTCCTGCGTATTCAGGACCAATACGTTGTTGTATACCTGCAGATATTTCTCTTTCTAACCAAACAATTACTAGTACACCTATTGTGATTCCTAATACAGGAGTAAAAATAGGGATAAGCATCCATATGATCCCATAGACCTCTTTTAAGGATTCCAATCTAGAAAAAGAATTGATAGCTTGTACTTCTGTTGTATCCATTATCATTTTAACGATCAACTTCTCCCATAATGATATCTATACTACCTAGTATCGTCATAATATCAGCCAATTTCATCCTTTTAACTAACTGAGGAAGAATTTGCAAATTAATAAATCCTGGCGGTCTAATTTTATATCGCCAAGGAAAAACACCCTTATCTCCTATCAGAAAAATTCCCAATTCTCCCTTTGGTGCTTCAACTCTCACATAAAGTTCTTGCTTCGACAATTCAAAAGTCGGAGAAGGTTTTTTACTAATGAATCGATAATCAAAGTCATTCCATACAGTATCTTTTGCTCTATCAAAACGGCGTATTTCTAAATTTTCATAGGGCCCTCCCGGAATTCCTTCTAGCGCCTGTTGAATAATTTTTATGGATTCCGTCATTTCACTGATTCGTACTAAATAACGAGCTAATGAATCCCCCTCTTTTTGCCATTGGACTTCCCAATCAAATTCGTCGTAACACTCATAATGATCAACTTTACGAAGATCCCATTGTATTCCGGAAGCTCGTAGCATAGGTCCCGACAAACCCCAATTTATTGCTTCCTCTCCACCAATAATGCCTACTCCTTCAACTCGTTCTAAAAAAATGGGATTCCGTGTAATAAGCTTTTGATATTCGGCAATTCCTGTTAAAAAGTAATCGCAAAAATCCAAACATTTATCTATCCAGCCATGAGGTAAATCAGCAGCGACTCCTCCAATACGAAAAAAATTGTGCATCATTCGCATACCGGTGGCAGCTTCGAATAGGTCATATATCAATTCTCTTTCTCGAAAAATATAGAAGAAAGGAGTCTGTGCCCCAATATCTGCCATAAAAGGGCCAAGCCATAACAAATGTGAAGCTATACGACTTAACTCCAACATAATGACTCTGATATAACTGGCCCTTTTAGGGACTTGAATATTCCCTAATTGCTCTGGTGCATTTACAGTTATTGCTTCTGTGAACATAGTAGCTAAATAATCCCAACGTGTTACATAAGGCAAATATTGTATAATTGTTCGATTTTCCGCAATTTTTTCCATACCTCTGTGTAAATAACCCAATATTGGTTCACAGTCAATAACATCTTCACCATCTAGAGTAACAATGAGTCGAAGAACACCATGCATTGATGGGTGGTGAGGTCCCATATTGACTATCATGAGGTCTTTTCTTGTAGCTGGTACAGTCATAGGTTTTTCCTGATTCATTCTTCCATGAATTGCTGAAAGCGAAAAGAAGTTCATCAAACTTTAAGCGAATAATTCAAACTAACTCTTCAAATTAACGAGTTTTTCTCTCTCGAATATCCAACTGTCCTATTAATTCTTTATAACGTGCTCTGTTTTTTTTTGACAAATAAGCCAGCAGCCGTTGACGTTTTCCCAGAATTTTCCGCAGACCTCTCTGAGATAAATAGTCTTTTTTGTGTAATTCCAAATGTGAGGTAAGTCTCCGTATCTTGTTGGTGAAACTTACTACTTGAAATTCAACGGATCCGCTATTTTCTTTGTTTTCTTCTTGTTCTTGCAAAATAATTGAAATAAATGAATTTTTTACCATAAAAGAATTTCACACTCCCCTTTTTACAGATAGTTATTTTATTGGATCAGTAATAATAGTAATAATAATGTAAGAAATTTTAATGTAGTATACACAATAATCAAAAATTTTTTATAGATTCCTGTTTTTTTCAATGAACATTAATGAATCCTTTTTTGGAGTTCATTTGTATAGTCATACAAAAAGAGGATACCAAATCGTTTAGTACGAAGATTCTGTTGATTAATTTATAGCTTTAATTTTTACGCCATTTACTTATCCTAGAGGGGGATGTAAGACAGCGCATATGAGCATCGGGTTGTTTGCATATAACATGGATATTTACAGATCACGGACAGAAAAACAAAAATGAAAAATCTGATTGATAGAACAACATAATATATAGAAAACTCAAAAATTTAAATCAGGGGTACATATATATCCTTAACATACTCAAGCGGCTCCCATTATTGGTATCAAACCAATAGCGATTCATACAAGCTAAATCTTCTAATCGATAATTAGGCCAAAAAAATAACTTGAATTTAATTAATTCATTTTTTTTTCGGTCGAAATTTTTACTTTCATCCAAAAATTGACTCCAATTTTTTATCTTGTTCTCCTTGGAAAATGTTTTATTTCTATGCGCACCATTCTGATTCTTTAAATTCAAATTGAAAGAAATTAGAATTCGCAATTCTCTACGACGTCTAGATGATAAAATTTTTTCAGGAACAAGCAAATCATAATTATTTTTGTCTTTATTTAGAGTTTTCCTTTTATGTCTTGGAATGGATTCATCAAAATTATTCTTAGCAACATTTTTGGGGTTTCGGTATCTTTGATTACTTTGGTGCTTACTTTTATGAACCAATGAAATACCTATGATTTGATACATAAAAAACTGTCCGTCATTTTTTACAGATAGACGGGTAGGTTCCATAATTAATATTCCCTTTTTCGTTAATTGTGTAAGATTTAAACGCCTTCTCATTATATCCAGATTCATTTCTTTCCTTTGAATATAGGATATAGTAATTTTTCTTACATTTATGAGGCTAAGCAGGAGACCATATATCTGGATATTATTCATCATTTTTTGATTCAATTGATTCAAACGTCCAGTCCATCTTAATTGAAAAGGAAAATCTCCTTTAAGCAATACTTTTAGTTTTTCGATCGATTCTAAAAAATATTCTTCAATATTGTTTTGATTCTTTAATTCAAAATATTGTTTTGAATTTGATGGTCTAAAATTTAAAAAATATTCATTCGCCTCTTGTTTTCCTTTGATATTTGGATTTTCACTAAAATTTGGATTGATATTCAAATTAAAAAGAAGTAAGTTGCTTGGGATAAACCAAGGTTTCTCTTTATATTTATGATAAAGTATTAAAAACTCTGGAAATAAAAAAACTTTCGGATTCGATATGAGGTGATTTAAGATTAAGAATTTTTCATTCATTCCCATCCAATCAAAAGACACCCCCATCCAATCAAAAAAGACCTTTTTATAATTGATTTCGGAATTTGATTTAATTGGAAGATAAAAAAGACCATTATTATGAGAATTCTCCGTTATTTGGTCCTTATTAGGTTCAACCTGAATATTTGTATTAAATTTCCAACCCAAATATTTTCTATCTGTATTTTTTTCCATATATATAATATCACTTTTTTCTAGATAATTCTTGATAGGAATATTATTGAGTATGTTAAAAAAAGTTTCTTTATTTTTGGTGGAATTTTCTTGCTTCTTTATTGTTTCTAATGATGATCTATAAATATCAGACTTATTCTTAGTTTCAGAATTCATATATTTATATGAGAAAAGATCATATCTATAGTTTTTTTGAAAATTCTCCTCTTTATTTGGTAATAAATATACTTTCCAATTTTGTTTTTTTTTGTAATCCAATAATGGGTCTTTTTCATAGGAATACCTTTTCTTTAAATCATCATTTTGAGACATTTGAGACATATGGCATTGATTTATTTGATTTCGCCATTTTTGTGGGACTAATGTAGACCATGTAATCTGAGATAAATCATATTGATAATGACTTCTTAACCAGTTTTTCCATGGATTCTTTTCATAATTTGAAAGTTTGTTATGTCTTACTTTGGAATCAAATATTCCTTGTGTTCCAAAAAAATCCTTTATTTCATTCTTAAGAAAAAAAGATGGTCCATTATATTGAAGAATAGATCTTAACTTATTGAAGTTAATAACTTGGGTTTGTGATAATTTAAAAAATACATATTTTTGTGACAAGTAAGATAAATCAAAAAAAATATGTGGCTTCTGCTTACTATTTCTAAGATTATCAAAAGCCTTTTTTATAGTCATAGGCGAAATGAAGTCAATTTTATTTTGTTTTTTTTTATTAATTCTTTCTTTATCTTTATTTATTTCATTATTGTCAATGTATTTTTCAAGAATTTTTTTTGTTGATTCCATAAAAAGTTGTAGAGAAATTCTGCGCATATTAATTATACATAAAAAGATATCTACGTATATTTTTTCAATGCAAAATTGAAATATTAATTCAATATTTTTTCTTTTTAATATTTTCCAAATTTTTGGGGGTGATTCTCGATTAGTCTTTTTATTTTTTTTCATTATTTCTATTTGATTTCTGATTGTGTTTCTTCTATCAATTCTATGTTTAATCTCTTCTTTTGCCTGTGAATAATCTCTAGATTTATTTTGACTAAATGATTCATGAATTATCTGAGTGCTGATTATCGAATCCTTTTCTGTTTGAGTTTCACTTGATTCATATATTTCTCTCGGTATAAATAATGGAATTTTCTTTCCTTTTAAAAGTATTTGTTTTAAAAAGAAAAATGCTTTTTCTTGTTGCTTTGTTATTTTTTTTAAAACTCTTTGAACTCTAAAATTAAAATTTCTTATTTCGACTTTGTAGTCTATATCTTTAAAAACGGGTTCAAAAAAGGAAGGTGTTTTTCGAGGAGGACCAAAAGGATATTCTGTTTCCATTCCCAAAACTGTTAAAAAACAAGAATCAAAATCATCTTGTTGCTTTCGATCTCTATCAGAGAGTCGTAGCTTAGATCCGTGCCACGGTTTCAAATGAAAAGGATATAAGATTTTGATCTGAAAACCTTCTATTAACCAATTTTTAGGAAATTCTGTTTTGGAGAATTGAAGACCATTATAGCTGCACTTTAAATAAATTTCTCTATTCCAATCTTGGAAATCCTCATACCATTCCGGAGATTGCCGTAATAAAATACGGCCAATATTCTTAGCTATTATCAATAAGGGTAATTTAATATACCTTCTAAAAATTGAT
>JARVZY010006235.1:0-26996 GCA_030686995.1 Artemisia argyi
TAACGTATGTATGAATTGGAAACGGAACGAATAAGAAAAATGACGTCTTTGTGATTAGACAGATGGTCTAGAATGACCGGAATTGATGTTTATACGGTGGGTTGACTTTAAAAGTCAACGGATGATGGTGGTGGTGTTTAACAAAAACGGTTGTTCTAACAGAAAAACAGTTAGGACAGTGGTAGGTAGCAGGACTGGCTCTTGATACCAATTGAAACACTCAGATTCTATTTATAGAATGAAGAGTATTTCTAGGAATCAATAGGAATTATAATAAAAAGATTATAACTCTAAATTGAAATAAAGTGATTTGCTATTGATTATAGAATTGTGTTTGTTACAAACAGAGAGAATGTAAATAAAAAGCTACTCTAATTGATTACAATTGTGGTATTTTATAATGAAAAGTGAATGATAGAAAAATGGCGGAAAATTCTGTTGTAAAGCTGTTTGAGATATTTTGACCGGTCATGCTCCTGGTACGTGACATACATCTATTAAATTCAAAAGCTTTTGTCATAAAAAAAGCTCACACCTTGAATGCAAAAAGTTATTACATAGTTTTTTTGTTATTTTAAAATATAAAAATGTGAGGTGATGTGATTGAGAAAATTCTCAAGCCATTCCATCATATCCTCAAGCAATGTTTTAAAACGCGAATTTTTAGTTGACTGCGTTAAGTCGTCATGTCAACCGGTTCAACCGTTGAGTTGAACTAAGCTTATCGTTGTGAAATTTGCTAGTGTCAAGATAGATCAATGTTTTGTGTGTAAGCTTATCTAATGTGATGTATTGCCACTGTAGGGTATCAACTTAAGCGCATACATGGTCATTCAAGCCTTGTGTAGTTATGCCACTAATGTATTGCCACCATAGAAGCTTGTTATCATACGGTTTTTTGAACAAAGGTTTGACCCGTTTGAATTTATCAAAACGGGTCGACCCGGGTCAACCAAAAATCGATGGTTTAATCCGGTTCTTAAACAAGCAAAAAGTAGTCACATTCGGCTCGGTCTCTGATCCGGTTCCAGGTTCAAATCGGATGAACCGGCGGGTCGACCCGAGTGTCAAGTCTACAATTCATTAGCAGCAAAATAAATTTTCTCAAACGACAAAAATCTTTTCTTCTTTAAGGAAAAAGAGTCATCAAATTTGTTGTTTAGTAAATCCCTATTTTACCCCTATACTTCCTGATAGAGTCGTGAATAGTGTCAAAGAACATGTGCCCCTTTTGAAATCGGCTCAAAAGGCGGACGCTTTAGTGCTTGTGAGCATATATAGATCACCAGAGGCGTTCATTCGAAACTTGTTGTGTCATTTTGAGAGACTCAATGTTCGGAACTACATCCTGATGGGTTCCGACTACTCTAATTCCTTGCTGGATCTTTCAAGACGTGGGCATCCCGTGATCAATGTGGATAGATTGTGTGACAGCATTGAGGAATTTAAATTGACTAGTTTTAGAAGGGAGATTGCCGTGAAGGCGTATATAACTAAGAAAGCATTGGAAATGAAGTATGACACATGGGTTTTAGATCACGACATGATTCCGATCAAAGCTGAGTTTTTTCTTAACTCGGTCAAACTTGATTCAGCAGTTGACTTTTATGTTGGGGAGAGACTTGGGCTTTTGTTTGCCAGGAGTTCAGGATCTGGGATTTGGACTAATCATTTTGTGAATGAGATTGCGTGAATGCCTGAATCTAATTTGAGTAATGATGAGGATGAATTCGGGTTTTGGGCAGGAAAGTTATTGGAGAAGAAGGGTGTTAAGTTACAAAGGGTTAACGAGGCAAGGCTCGGTGTTGAGATTGACACGAGTGACGATAGTGGATCCTCAGTGAAGAATGACATGAAGCTTGCATTTTGGTCTTCTAATATGAGTTCGGATTTAGTTCAAAGTAGACTGGAAAGATTAGGTTTGTGGATTATAGATGCCGAATCCATTTGTACGGCTGTTATTTGTCACCCATCATAGCATTTGGTGTTTCATATATTTACTTGACAAATTATTTGTAAAATCTGAAGTTATACAGATTTATCCAGTTTTGTAAGTGTTATCAGTAGCAATGCATTGACAAATAATGCTATCTCAGGTGTTTAACGATCAATCAGTGAGTATTAGAAGCTAAAAAGATCGTTTGAGATACTGCTTTGTAGAATACCAAAACTATAGTAAGTTGAGGTAGTTTTTACCGACAATGGTTATGTGATCTTAAATAGCTAGAATTTTATAAACTACTGTAAGACACTGAAGTTAGTGTTTAGTATGTGTTTACATAACAGTTAAAAGTCTGTAGCATTCAACTAATTCTTTGACTGCTAATCAGATGCCCAAGTTCTTACATACGATGTAAAGAAATATATATAGGTGTTTCCATAAGATAATCCGTTTTATTGGCACTGACATTTCACTAACTCTTTGACACCTAGATAATCCAATAGTTCATGTAAACATTTAGAGCTAATATTTCAAGTCACAATAAGTAGATAACCAGTATCAAAAACACATTGTGGAAGCCGAAATGCTTTAGTGTACAAAATAATAATAATAATAATGATGATGATGATGATGATGATGCTGATGATGATGATGATGATGACGACGACCAGGACGAAGACGAGGACGAGGACGAGGACGAGGATGAGGACGAGGATGAGGACGAGGACGATGACGATGACAATGACGATGACGATGACGATGATGATCATAATAATAATAATAATAATAATAATAATAATAATAATAATAATAATAATAATAATAATAATAATAATAATAAATAAAATAATGTAACAGAAACCATGGTTCTTTTTCACTACTCCTAGCTTCATCAACTCTCTGATCTTATCAGCTTCAGGCCACCTACCTGCTTCTGCATACATAACAGAAACCATGATCTTATCGAATGACCTGGTTTTAGCTTAAACAGATGCTCGACTGCCCAGTGACCCAACTCAATATTCCCATGAATTCTACATGCTCCAAGCAAAGACCCTCCCATACATTCACATCTGAGTTCCGTTTCTAACCCATTTATCATCTCTACTGCTTCATCCATTATCCCAGCTCGACCCAAAAGAGCAATGCATAGTGCTTTTGTGTTGGTTCAATCTTATGTTCCTTCATTTCTTCAAAGTATCTTTTAACTATATCAACAAATCCTCCGTGACTACATATGGATAAAACTGCTATATAAGTAATCGAGTCACGTTTCACATGATCATCCTTCAAGGCTTCAAACAGACTAACTGCAGTGTTGAGTTTTCCCCTATATATGAATTCACTGGGAGAAATACTTCGCCTAAAACAAAAGCCTAGGACTGCAAAACCGTCATTGGTCTGATACAGCTGACAACAACACTTGATCACAATACTCATTGTATATACATCAACAGGAACACGAAGAGCACACATTTGTTTGAAAATGTCAACGGAATGCGAATAATGCTTCATTTTAGTAACAGACTGCAACAACTGGGTAAAGTCAATAATGGAAGGAAAAGGTGTCTTTGTGACATTTGGAAGGAAAAGGTCGTCAATTGTACAAGATTTGGAATGAATTAAAGAAGCTAAGAATGTGCTTTGAGGACCTAAATGTGAATATGAAAAAGGGGTTTTAAGGAAAGAGCTGGTGATTAATTTTTTACCTCTCAAATAGTCTGTACTGAGATTGAATGTAATACAATTTTTGTAGTGAGTGAGTGAAAAAGAGACTTGAAGTTGCTACCTTAATTATAAGGCAAACTGCACCGTAGGAAGTGGAAGGGTTAACTACATGTTAGGTTCATATGTATTTGTTTTAGTATGTAATACCTCTTAAAAAGACTAGAACAGGGAAAACTTACAAAAAGTAATACCTCATATGGCAGTAGTTCACAATGATTATCTTTAAAAGATTAAACGGAAACAACCGGGCCTAAATGTTGGAAAAGCATATAGTCCTAACAATATAGAAATGATTGAGTAAATGGTGGATGTAGAAAAGATCAAGTAAATAAAGGTTAATTACGATCGACATAAATAGAGCTTTGATTATGCACATAATCGTTGAGACCATTAGGGCAGTGTTACAAGAACACGAGTGCAGGTCTATGAACCCATGCATGTAACTGATGTAAAGTGAAATTAGAGGAATAATTTTTTTGGACATACCTCCTTTCTAACACCAGCAAGATGTTCTGAAATCTTTTTCTTTTTGCTGATTTGCATCATTTTCTATCTGGTTAATATTACTTCTGAAATCTCGATATCTAGCTGAAATGAAGCAGATCAAAGAATGCTTGAGAGAACCTATGGGTCCACTTAATAGAAAATTTTTACTTATCTACAATTTCTAAAGTTACCAACAGCAGAAGTAATTCACATAGAAAACTTCCAGTTGACACAGTGGAGTGAGTTGTGGAACCTCCAAATGGAACTTAAAACTGAGTCCCTACTTTCTATATGAGCCTTATGCTAGCATAAATCAATCACTGGTCAAGATGTCTTTGGTTGTCAGTTTAAAGGTTAGAAAAAGTAAGTGGTTGCAGCATTTCACTTACATAACTATGCACAGAAACGGATTCGCTTAAGAAACATAACCAGTACAAAGTGCAAACAAAAATAAAATAAAATATGTAACTTATCCATGAAATGAGCAAAACAACACATATATTACTATGTAATATAAACCATAAAACCAACCACATGAAGCCCAAATTACATTAATAATCGGTTCCTACGTTCTACAAATTCTAGGTACCATCTTCTTTTCTTTTCTCCTCTCACAAAACAATTTGATTACCCAATAACTTTTTAGCTTCTCCATGAACGATTATCTAGACAGACTAGCAGTGAGAATCAATCAATGCTTTTGGTACAAGCTTTCCGATCAAATTAGATAGAGTGCTATTTAGTGATCCAGCTGCAATTCGATCTAGTAACAGGGATAAAGTTGAGGCGTCAAGTGAGTAACCTCTAACATCCATTTCTTGTAAAAGCATCTCTATATCATCATATTGTTGGTTATTTAGACATCCCTGGAGAAGAACACGGTAAGTAATGTTATCTGGGGGGAACCCACTCTCTTCCATTTTTTGAAAAAACTGCTTCGCATCCAGGGGTAGAGACCTCCGCGACAAAAACCACTAATCATCACAGTATTTGTTTGAACATCAGGATGCAAACCTTTATTAGTTAGATCCTGGAAAAGGACCTTACATATATCAAGTTTACCACACTTTCCTGCACCATCAATGAGGATGTTGTACACACTAATACATGAATTAAGCTTGCTGTCACCCATCAAAGGGAACAAAGAGAGTGCGTCTTCTATAAGATGGTTGTTGCAAAGACCCTCTAAAATTACTGGATAAGTGCATTCATTTGGTTTTATACCTTTTGCACGCATCTCATCAAAGAGTTTGCGTGCAGCTCCACAATTTCCAACTCGAAACAATCCCCATAACATGGTGGTGTAAGTGACTGTATCTGGTCTTAAACCTTTCTCACTCATTTTTTTAAATAGAAGCATGGCCTCATCTATCTTTAAATTCTTCCAATACCCATTTAACAAACTGTTATAAGTAAGAACATCAGGACCAATGTTTCTAAACGCCATTGAATCAAAAATTGCCTTTGCTTTGGCCATTTCACCACGCAAACAATAACCATCTATAAGTGAATTGTATGTCACTATGTCAGGAACAATACCTCTTTCAAGCATCATGTTCATAACATCCTCAGCTGTTTCAATCATTCCTTCTTTGCAATATGCATCAACTAATATATTAAAAGTTTGCACATCTGGAGAGATCCAAACATCCAACATTTCTTTTAGCATCTTAGAGGCTTCATCCCAACGACCTAAGTTACAAAGGCCGTCAATCAAACAATTGTAAGTGATGACATTTGGTGAGACGCATTTTTGGAAAACCATTTCTTTGAAAAGCTTAAAAGCATCATCAATCATTTGGTCCTTGCAAAGACTATCAATAATGGTGCTATATGTAACAACATCAGGTTTACAACCTCTTTCATCCATTAGCCTAAGCAATTGAGTGGCAATAACGTTATTCCCAACCTTGCAAAGCCCTTTGATCATTGTGTTATACATAACCACATTGGGTTCACAAAGTTAATCTTTGATCAATTTCTTGAAGAAAATCTCAGCCTCAAGAATCCGTTCTTCACCAACAAGTCCATTTAAGAGTGTGCTAAAAGTGAAGACATCGGGTGAAATACCCCGCCTAAAACAAAAGCCTAGGACCGCAAAGCCATCGTTGGTGCGATGCAAATGACAGAAACACTTGATGACAATGTTCATAGTGTAGTGACTAACAGGAACACGAAGAGCACACATTTGTTTAAAAATGTCAATTGAATGAGAAAAATGCTTCATTTTGGTAAGAGAATGCAACAACTGATTGAAATGAATAATGGAAGGAAAAGGTCGTGTTTGTGACATTTGATCGAACAGGTACAAAGCATCATCCAAGTTGGAAACTTTCTGGTACTTGGATTTAGAATGTTGTTCAAAATCAGCAGAAGCATTTGAAGAAAAAGAATTGGAGTGAATTAAAGAAGTGGTATGAGCAGAATATGAAAAAGGGGGTTTAAGGTAACAGTTAGAGATTAATAAGTTACCTCTACAATTAAATTTGAAGAAACGTTTAACAGCAGAATTTGAGCGAATCATCATCATCTTGGCAGCCATCTTCAACAGAATGAGCTTTACTGTTTCACAAGGTGTGTTTTTTTTGGAACAGTTCTTTGTGAGAAATCCTTGACCAGTTTGAAACCCGATGGGAAAACCTTCAACTTAAGCCGCCCGAAGGCACGACACTTAATTTGAAGTAAACCCTGCATTCTCCAGATTCGAACCCTAGTGGGTTGAAACCTTCATTAAAGGACTTTGAAAGCCTAGTATCAACAAACCCTGTGATCAAAGAGGACTTCCCGGATGGTCACCCATCCGGTACTACTCTTTTTGTGGCACACTTAACAAGTTAAGTGTTCACAAGGTGTGTTTGGTTTGGTATAAAGATGCTAAAAGCATGTTTCATCTACATTTTATTTATTTATTATTATTTTTTTTTCTAAATTGTGAAAGTTACCAAAGTAGTATATACTTCATTTTTTTTTTTTGTTTTTTTTTTAGAGTAAACTGTAAAATAAATCCACACGGTTTCCAAGTTTTCACATGATCCTTAGCAGTAATGACTTTAATGCATTTCGAACTCAATGAAGCTTATTTCATAGTCAGACTATCCGAATAGTTTATTTAATGATTGGTGAACTGGTCAAATGGTTTGAGATCAGATTTAGAATGACCCCATGGCCCATACATCATCAATGAGCAAGCTGAAGCCCCAAAACTCGTCATATGATAGTTAAGTAAATTTACAACTATTCCAAGATTATTATTTGATCGTTCCAGTTTTGGGAGGATTTGAATTATCTAGTTTTTAGATTTTTAGAAATGAATTCTAATTAGATTAGTCTAATAGGCTTAAAATGGTACACTCCTACATTTTATGTGTTGGAATCGCATTGCACTAGTAACAACTACTTTTTGGCACTATGTTAAGATGGCGGACAATATGTGTAATAACTTCATTGCTACCCGTATATGTTTAAGAACCATACACAACTCGCTGACCATTCCAAAAATGTTATTAGTTTTGAACTGTAATATATGACACGGTTTTTCTTAATTTGAACCTTCTTAGTTAATTCTGAAACATATACAAAAAATTATTTACTAGCATATAACTTTTGTGTCTGATTTTGTGTATATCGATTCATAGTTTTGAAAAACAATTTAAACAAAAGGGCTTGTGTAAGAGCTGGCAATATAGACCTAAACGGGTCTAGATGGGTTTATACAAAAAGTGATAACTTGTACGTTGACGTTAGTCTAACAAACCGGGTAGACCCAACATAACTCTTCTAACAACTTTAGAAGTTGCCCAATTAGACCCACGAGGTGTTTAGACGAGCATTAACGTACAAGTTCCACTTTTCCATATAAATCTAAACCCGTTGGGTATATAAACATAATGTAGATTACGGAGTCTCAATGGTACTCAATGTTGTGAAAAACTCCTTAACCAAATGGGTTGTAGTGGATGTGAGATATATTTTTTGTGTAAATTGTTTTCAGTTGTCGTTAAAAAAAATAGTTTTGAAAAACAATTTTTTACATTTTTCACTTCTAAGATATGTTTTTAGTATTGTCATGTATACTATTTTATTTGTTAGACATAATATTAAAAAGGGTAAATTCTACAAATGAATATTTCCATTTGTTCTAATATGACTAACTTGGGGCTGTTTCATTTTTTTGTTAGCTAAGAGAGTGTATGGGGTCTACACCTAAAAAATTACACCGTTGGTCCTCAATACATAACCACCACCACCCACCTCTGCTGCCACCCACCGCCACCGCTACCCACTGCCACCAGCACTACCCACCACCACCACCACCCACCACCACTACCCACTCACCACCACCACCCACCACCACTACCCACTCACCACCACCACCCACCATCACTACGTGGTGGTGGGTGGTGGTAGTCGGTTGCGGTGGTGAGTTGTTGGTTATGGGTGGTGGTGGTGGTGGGTAGCGGCGGTGAGTGGTGGTGGTGGTGAGTGGTGGTGGTGGGTGACAGTGATGGTGGGTGACGTGGTGGTAGGTGGCGATGGTGGGTGGTGGTAAGTGGTGGTTGTGGGTGGTGGTTATGTATTGAGGACAAACGGTGCAATTATTTATGTATTGGGGACTAACGGTGTAATTAGTCATATTGTCAAGAATTTGAAAGTACCCTAGTGAACTTGGACCTTTTCAAAGTAAGTCATATTAGAACAAATTAGAGAGTACATTACTCATTTGTAGACTTTGCTCTAAAATTCCTTGTCGACCGGACCAAAACCAATCTAAACCCGACCCAACCCATCTAGACCTGACCATTTAGATATGCTTCTAGAAGATCCATCTAGACCCAAACCCGTATAGACCCAAACTCATATAAACCATAACCCAAACCCGACCCGACCTACTTATTATGCCAACTTTTAAAAAGACAGAGTTTATACTGGTCAAATGTAATCCTTTTGTACCCTACAAAATAACACCAAATCGTGCAATAGCAGGAAGAACATTTGTTAAAGTTATACCTCCAGGGGCCACACCATTCCATAAGTTCACAATTTTCTTACTACATCTAAAGCTAATGGCTCAAAACCAATTTGAGCATAGTTAGCCACTAAAGCATTCCACGATACAATAATTTTTTATGCATTCTTGTTGAATACATTCAACGCCTTAAACAAATATCCGAATTTAGCATACATATCATACTAAGTAATGGGCAATAATATTCCCTTTAACCAACCTCTATTTTTTATTATCTTACCCGTTCCTAACCCCTTATAGCCCTCAACAACAACTGTACTTTCAAAACACATTGAAGGAAAGGTGGTCCATTTTTTTAAATTATTTTTAAAGATTATTTTATTATTTTATATAACTTAAGCTTTTAAATCTTCTAAATAAAGGCATCTTCATATCCAATTACAAAAGGGTATAATAGGAAGAATTGAGCTAAAAGGTGTGCAATGAAAATTGATATACAAAAAGCAACTGGAACTTTCTCAGGTATATCCTCACTCAATTTGGTTTTCATTCTAAAATGATTCAATGGGTGATGACATGTGTGACTACAACTTCCTTCTCTATATGCTTAAATGGTGAGAGATATGGTTTTTTAAAAAGGGCAAAGGTCTGAGGCAAAGGGACCCTACATCTCCTTATATTTTCACATTAATCAAGGAAGTCTTTACCCTTCTTTTGAAAAACACAACTGTTAATGAATCAAATTTCAAGTATCATTTTGGATGTAAAGAGATGACGTTAACTCACCTTTGTTTTGCTGATGATCTCCTTGTGTTGTACAATGGGGACTCTCATTCAGTTGGGGTAGTGAAAAAAGCATTAGATCAATTCAGTCAATTCTCTAGTTTGCACCCTAACTTGAATAAAAGTACTATATTCTTTTGGAGTTTAAAAGAAATTGAAAGGCAAAGTATTCTGCAAGTGTTTCCATTTAGAATTGAAAGCTGCCTATGAAGTATTTGGAAGTTCCTCTGCTTGCTAAAAGATTAGGAATGGATGATTGTAAGGGTCTTGTTGATAAAGTGAAGCATAAGATATAAAACTGAAAAAAAAAACAAGTGTATATTGATGCGATTTCGATTGTCACACAAAAGTTTTACTTCTCAAGTGATCTTGAGAAACTTACAATCCCCGCCAGGCAAGTGTACCTGACCGATGTAGTATAGTGTTGTGGTAAGTACCAGGGAATTGATCGTTCTCCACAGGGAATAGTGTTCGTTAGGATTGAAAATGATTTACACTAGGTCTAGAGGTGAGGGATGATTCTTTTTGTATTTTTATATTTTTTTGGAAAGCAAGTAAAATCTCGGTTTTTGAAGGCATGGTTGAGGGCTTCATTCTGGGCTTTGAGTATTTGAGAAGATAGATTCACGGAATTAGTTGCTAGTCAACTAACCCAAATAACTACAAATGCAAATAAAAATAAATAACAGAAAATAAATGTGTGAAACTTCTAATATGGAGACAAACGTGTTTACTTAGATTTCACTACTCTCTAGCTATCTTTCATTGATTGATTAGTTTGTTACAATTGCGTGGATGACGGGTTGTATTCCTTAACACCATTCGTGGGGGCGTGTACGTCCTTCCCCAACTCTATAAGATCATATATCTTCCTATGACGACATGTTAAGTATCCTATCATGGCCTCATTAATATTCTCTTATGCATTAAACACAACCAATTAATTGTAGTACACATCCGATTCATGTTTCTTAAGACATCAAGCAAGTTACCAATAGGAGATTAGCCAGCTTTCTTAAGCCTAACATTGATATCATTCATCCAACAACAATTAATAACAAACCATCAATCAATAATCAATAGCTATGTTTCATTACATCTAAGCAAACACAAACAAACCTAGCCTAGCATGTTAATAGAAAGACAAGCGTAAGATAGAATCAAACAACACAAAGACATATTAAATGATTGATAGATTACTTATCTTCAATTAAACATGGAAGAAAAAATGTTTGGAAACCTCAAAATAGCTGCAAAAGTCGACTAGATTCGTACCCTAAGTTTCTCTCCAAAGTTCCATACATAATGAATGAAAATTAGAAAAGTATATATAGATTTTACAACTTGACGGCGTCACCTTTTGGGACGTGACGCTATCACCTTGCTGTATTTAGGGTTCCTTGATGGCCTAGATCCACTCTTGACGCCGTCACCTTGTAAAGTTTTTTGGGGGCCGTCTCTCTTTGTGATAACACGTGACGTCCTTGGTGCATTATAACGTGACGCCGTCACATTTAAACTCCAAAATTCCTTTCTGGTCTGTCAAGTGTAAACTTCATATCCACCTCTTTTTCAATAAGTGACGCCGTCACCTAGTAATGTGTGATGCCGTTAGGTACTGTTTCCAGCATAATTTGAGACTTTGTCGTATTCTTCACTTTTTCGCTCCAAAAACGTCGAAAATGCTTTCTTTTCCATAATTCCTCTCAAAAGTACCTAAAATGACAAAAGGAACGATTTAAGGCAATATTTGATCATATAATCACGATTTAAGGCTTAAATGACCCCTTAAAAATGTAACACTTTTCGTCTCATCAAATACCCTTACACTTGGGATTTGCTTGTCCTCAAGCAAATGAGCTTTTATTCTAATCAAAATACAAGTTAGGGGTCATTTAACATTAATATAAAAGTAATTACAACAAATGATCATTCTGCCTTAATCAAAATAAGCACGGAAATCATACGCTTGCACCTCACAAATAGTGTTTGGATACTCTCATCTCTCGGGTGTTATAAACCTATATAACTTATGGAAATGGAAAAAATATCACTCACTACCTGTCATAGCAAATAGATTACCATAGGCTTGGGAAAGGATCAAAAACCCCATCCACTAGGCGTAAGCACCTAAGATAAACTATCAAAGAGGGCTTTTCAAGGGTTATAATGTTGGGTGTAGGGATATGGAAAATGTAACACCCCCAATTCATGGTTGCAGCGGAATTCGAACTGGGTGTTACTCGACGGCACAATAGTCACAATAATAGAAAACGAACTCCAATTGAGTCGTTTTTAAAAGATTTATCATTCAAATTATATAAATATCAGAGTTTACAAAATGAGGTCCCAATTGGTTCCATGTTTACAAATCACATTAAGTGAGTTTTTGAATGATAATAAAATTTATAGCCCTCTTGAGTATCCGTGTCCTTCCGTGCCATCCTTGATCGTCATGAACCTGAAATACATGCTTGAGAGATCAACACAAAGGTTGAGTGATATTCATAGAGTTTGTTAAATTGTTTGAACACAATATGTTGGTAGTGTGAGTTATAAGCTCACACCAATGTTTGGAAAACAAAACAGGTAGGCTACGTTATTATACGCCCGGAACAGTTATTATACACTAAGCTTATGACACCATAACGTTAACGTGTACCAATATCGATCGGCAGATTTATCCCGGTAGGTACTTTGCTAACATACCTAAATCTCAAATATTAATGCATTTGTTTGAACTTAGTCAATACAAATGGGATTCGTCAATCCCAATAGGCCTATTATTAATATTCGCGCTCACTATTGCTAGTGACTAAATGGTTCATAATAAAGGATCTCGGTTTAGCAAGGTTGGTACTTAGTGATAATAAAACATCGTCGTGAAGCATACATTAGAAAGCATTGTATTCGATTTATAAATAGCATGTATTCCCCCCAAGGATTTGTAAAACAATTAAGTAATGGAAAGTGGGGCTATGAACTCACCTTAAGTAAGATAGCAAGTAATGAAGGTGATGGTTGGATCGTGTAGGTTTCTACGAGCAACCTATAATAGAATGTCGCGACTTAGGATTTGAGTAATATAACGGAGTGCCTATATATATATCTTGCATCTAAGTCCATGATGTGGTATGATGTATATTGTAAGTCTTTGAAAGAAAAGATTCATGAACATGTATGTTTTGTATATCGTTTACTACCGTTCGGGCCGACATAATTCAGAAGTCATGTTAGTAAACGTTCGAGGAGCCAGGACACTTTAATTCGTAAATCCACAACTCAACTCGACGGCTTACATAATGAACTCCTCACATGAGGCTCCCTACTATTGTAGTAGTTGATGAAATATAAGTTTTGATCCGAAAAGTTACATGTCCGATATTTGAATAAAATTAGGAAAGTTTATTAGTACATGAAGATTGTTATTAGGGTATGTTTCATAAGTCTTGTATGACCATTTTTCCTTGTAATATCTCATGGTTCCCTTTTAAGTGAAGTAGATCCAAATTGCTTGTTCAAGTTATCGCCTAATTCATTGTTTCATGTTTACGCCTATGTAAGTTTACTTGGTCATTTCGTCATGGCCTAGCCATGACCTTTGGTCCTTGTTCCAAGGTCATGAGACCCAACCTTGGCTCTAGCCATGGTGGTGGTCTTGTTTATAGGTCATAATAACTCTTGTTCCTTTTAAAGTATAACCATAACTTAGTGACTTATTATATGTAAATAGCTGTTAAGAAATTGTGAAATATCTTACTCAGAAAGTATTTTCAAGGCTCGAGCCTCTTTGTTCCTGAAGGAAAACGTGATTCCGGACAACTTTCGTGTTTTAACTTTTTCATGAATCGGACCAGAAATGCCTCTTTTTGCGTGTTTAAGGTTTCTGTAACAGAAAGTTTTGGCAGCTTAGCCGCAAAGTTTTGGTAATTTCAAATCGTCATAACTTTTGACTCGTGTACTCGTTTTAGGTGGTTCAAATTGCTATGTTTTCCTTGTTAGGTCCTCTACTACAATATGTAATAATCCAATATCATATTTTACCATTTTGATCAGGTTATACCAACAAAGTCACTAGTTTACTTGTTTTATGAACTTATATTAACAATCAATTACAACAACTTATTTTACTCACTTTTATACATCATGGACATGATAACAAGACAATATATAGCACAAATAATATGTAAATAACATGAACATGATTATTTAACAAGAATCAAGTTAGGGTTTGGCTCACAACTTTTGGCTTTCTACAAGAAAGGTAAGTAACATGTAAGGTACGGACTTTGATTGAACTAGGATCTCTAGCTTCCAACTTCTCTAATCTCTTGACACCAACTTGTGACTACTTGAGAAGGCACTTGAAGTCTCTACTAGAACACTTCTTGTGTGGATGGAAGATCACCAAATGATGGAAGAAACAAGGACTTTGGATCAATCAAAGCTTTACAAGAGCTTTGGAATTGATATGGAACTTGCATTCTTGAATAATACTAGAAGTAGAGAGAAAATCATGAATGTGTTTGTGTGTGTGAGGTTATGAACGACTAAAAGGGGGTGAGGAGGGTTTTATAGTGTGTTGAGAAGGTTAGTGTATAAGAATAAATGGCTTAGAATGGAACACATGATAACTACATGTATGTTTTTAGGCCATAAGTGTTTCTAAGGCTCTTAATGTAACACATGAGTGTATAATAGTTCCATGGTTCTCACCAAGCCACCAAGGCCTTGGTGATTCAGCCTATACACGTTCATGGACAAGGGGAAAGGACTAGGTGGATGATTCTTGGCCTTATATAAGCTACGAAGTTAGTTTAGTCCCGATAATTGCTAACCGTAAATGATTAAGCCTCAAAACGTAAAACCGGGTATCGTAAAAATATGAAACTTGAAAGTATTGTTAAACATGTCAATATAGTCCATAATAAAATATAAAATGAGTGGTAGGATCTATCGGGTGCTAAAACCCTGCTAAAAACTGGAAACACGGGTCTAAAACGCGCAATTCGCGTAAAACGCTGAACTGAAAAACGTAAAATTCCAAAACTTTTGGAATTGTCATAAAATGATAGAAAATCATATTTCTATTGTTTATGACGTTTTATGGATATATCGGGATGCTGGAAGGACGTTTAAACCTAAAAGTAAATCTCGGACACGGCTTTGTGATTTTTGCAGAATTGATCCGACGAGCGTCAAACTCTCGGATTATCGTTATAATAGTTTAACTTACGAGAATATGAAATAAAAATTTTTGAGATGAATAGTGAAAAGTGAATAGTAAAAGTGAATAGTAAAATTTTCAGGAATAAAAGTTAACCTGAAATTGCGAATTGTTACAGTCTCTACCCCTTACGGGGAACTTCGTCCCGAAGTTCTTTGTGTGTCATATGTTGGAGTGGTGTCGATGAAAAGATGTGGTTACTTATGAGGACTAAAGTCTGGGATTACTAGTGATGTAGTTTGATTTGTCGTTTCAGTGTATGGTGTAGGATGAGGCTTACTTTTATGTAGGAAAGGTATGGTAATAGTCGAATATCAAAGGAAATTGATATAGCACTCGAATGTTAATAGGAATTGAGATAGTAATTGCAATCATAGCCTAGTAGGTAATCGGTTGTTGTACCTAGTGTTTATTGACTTCGTACTTATGTTATTTCGGATACAAACAAGCCCACTTGCTTATAATTCTTTATTTACATAGAGAGGCATCCCAAACAATGTAAATAAGGAAATATAAACTTATGGTTTGGTGATTTACAATGTCTTTATTTAAATGAAAAGGCATCCCAATCCATTCAAATAATTACAAATCATCCTACACAACATTCATACTTAGTCGGTAAGTTACAAGGTATTACGAGATGATACTGGTGTTCCAAAAGTACAAGATGAATATTCAATCTTGTAAAGCTGATGAGGGTACTTGTGGTGTAACTAAGGATGATTTGAGCTTTAAAAGTGCATCAAGATCTGTTAATGAGCTTGTGTTTGTAACGGTTGTGAAGGTAATGATGTGATATGTTGACGAACAAATGTGTGTAGTGTATGCTTAACATTAATACACTTAGGTATAGATGTTGAGTTTGCTTTAAAAATCTTAAGAGATTTTAAAGGTTTATGATGGAATGGTATCATTAGGACCTAAACAGGATAGTACTTCTACAGGATGAAGAGAAGAATTGATAACTATCCCAAGATAGTAGTTCGGATTATCTCATAAATGAAAACTTTCAAGAATGAAATTAGGTAGTACAAATAAGGTGTTAAGATTTCGCTGAGTGGTAAAACACTATCGTGTCTCTAGATCGTTTTAAAGAATTCTGGTGGTTTATCGAGTTCAAGTAGGAAATCAACCTAAACATAACCCTAGTACAACTACTCTCAGTATTTGAAAATTTTAAGTCGAATATAGTTAGTCAGACTATATTCCACTGTCCCTAGGTTAAATATAGGTGACTAGTCTATATTTAGCCAAGGTTCGATAAAATTTTCAAATACCTAAATTAGGTATACTTGTGATATGTCCGTTGCTTTCGGGAAACTGTCCACTAAACAAAGGCTATGTCAACCCTTAAGTTGCAAGTCCCGTCCATACAAGACTTGTAACGTATGTTTTCATATTCCATTGCACAGAAGATAGTAAGGGTAGGTACGTATGGAACGGAAGTTTTAAGTAGTTCTAAAATAGAACATACTTGGCCAGGATCACGAACTTTTAATAATGAAGGTTTCAGAAGAAAACTTTGATGAATGTAGGGCTGAACTTCAGCTTTTGTAGGTGATGGATTTGTTTGTCCTTTAGAAATCTCATATTTTTATTTAGAAATCGATAGGTTGTAACGGGTTTTTGATATCATAAGAAATGATATTGATGATATGATGGAATAATTCTAGAGACCATTGCGCAAAACACAATGTCTCGGAAGTAGGTTAGACCATTGTGTGACTCAAAACATTTGAGAAATGGTTAAGACCATTGTATAATACAATGTCTTGGAAAATAGACGAGACCATTGTAATCAGTTACAATGTCCGGGGAATAGGAAAGACCATTGTAATCAGTTACAATGTCTTGGACATAAAATGTTGGAGTAGGAACATGATTGGGAGAATGTGATTGTGTCGAAATGCCCTAGAATAGGCATACGCAAATATGTTTAGTCCATTGTTTAGATAAATGATTGAAAATAAACCGAGTTTATATATCAATATACTAATGCTTACGGGGAAATGCTCAAAATGGGTATATATGAATATACTAATATGTTTGTGTATCATAACATGCTTACTAAATCCATAATCGTCTGGAGGATGGAAGACACGGAGAGCGGAAGGCTATAAAATGTTTTTGTTTGTACATGTGGTTATAGTTTAGGTCTCAATTAGACCCGTTTCTCTATAACCATGGCTCTGATACCAATCTGTAACACCCCCAATTCATGGTTGCAGCGGAATTCGAACTGGGTGTTACTCGACGGCACAATAGTCACAATAATAGAAAACGAACTCCAATTGAGTCGTTTTTAAAAGATTTATCATTCAAATTATATAAATATCAGAGTTTACAAAATGAGGTCCCAATTGGTTCCATGTTTACAAATCACATTAAGTGAGTTTTTGAATGATAATAAAATTTATAGCCCTCTTGAGTATCCGTGTCCTTCCGTGCCATCCTTGATCGTCATGAACCTGAAATACATGCTTGAGAGATCAACACAAAGGTTGAGTGATATTCATAGAGTTTGTTAAATTGTTTGAACACAATATGTTGGTAGTGTGAGTTATAAGCTCACACCAATGTTTGGAAAACAAAACAGGTAGGCTACGTTATTATACGCCCGGAACAGTTATTATACACTAAGCTTATGACACCATAACGTTAACGTGTACCAATATCGATCGGCAGATTTATCCCGGTAGGTACTTTGCTAACATACCTAAATCTCAAATATTAATGCATTTGTTTGAACTTAGTCAATACAAATGGGATTCGTCAATCCCAATAGGCCTATTATTAATATTCGCGCTCACTATTGCTAGTGACTAAATGGTTCATAATAAAGGATCTCGGTTTAGCAAGGTTGGTACTTAGTGATAATAAAACATCGTCGTGAAGCATACATTAGAAAGCATTGTATTCGATTTATAAATAGCATGTATTCCCCCCAAGGATTTGTAAAACAATTAAGTAATGGAAAGTGGGGCTATGAACTCACCTTAAGTAAGATAGCAAGTAATGAAGGTGATGGTTGGATCGTGTAGGTTTCTACGAGCAACCTATAATAGAATGTCGCGACTTAGGATTTGAGTAATATAACGGAGTGCCTATATATATATCTTGCATCTAAGTCCATGATGTGGTATGATGTATATTGTAAGTCTTTGAAAGAAAAGATTCATGAACATGTATGTTTTGTATATCGTTTACTACCGTTCGGGCCGACATAATTCAGAAGTCATGTTAGTAAACGTTCGAGGAGCCAGGACACTTTAATTCGTAAATCCACAACTCAACTCGACGGCTTACATAATGAACTCCTCACATGAGGCTCCCTACTATTGTAGTAGTTGATGAAATATAAGTTTTGATCCGAAAAGTTACATGTCCGATATTTGAATAAACTTAGGAAAGTTTATTAGTACATGAAGATTGTTATTAGGGTATGTTTCATAAGTCTTGTATGACCATTTTTCCTTGTAATATCTCATGGTTCCCTTTTAAGTGAAGTAGATCCAAATTGCTTGTTCAAGTTATCGCCTAATTCATTGTTTCATGTTTACGCCTATGTAAGTTTACTTGGTCATTTCGTCATGGCCTAGCCATGACCTTTGGTCCTTGTTCCAAGGTCATGAGACCCAACCTTGGCTCTAGCCATGGTGGTGGTCTTGTTTATAGGTCATAATAACTCTTGTTCCTTTTAAAGTATAACCATAACTTAGTGACTTATTATATGTAAATAGCTGTTAAGAAATTGTGAAATATCTTACTCAGAAAGTATTTTCAAGGCTCGAGCCTCTTTGTTCCTGAAGGAAAACGTGATTCCGGACAACTTTCGTGTTTTAACTTTTTCATGAATCGGACCAGAAATGCCTCTTTTTGCGTGTTTAAGGTTTCTGTAACAGAAAGTTTTGGCAGCTTAGCCGCAAAGTTTTGGTAATTTCAAATCGTCATAACTTTTGACTCGTGTACTCGTTTTAGGTGGTTCAAATTGCTATGTTTTCCTTGTTAGGTCCTCTACTACAATATGTAATAATCCAATATCATATTTTACCATTTTGATCAGGTTATACCAACAAAGTCACTAGTTTACTTGTTTTATGAACTTATATTAACAATCAATTACAACAACTTATTTTACTCACTTTTATACATCATGGACATGATAACAAGACAATATATAGCACAAATAATATGTAAATAACATGAACATGATTATTTAACAAGAATCAAGTTAGGGTTTGGCTCACAACTTTTGGCTTTCTACAAGAAAGGTAAGTAACATGTAAGGTACGGACTTTGATTGAACTAGGATCTCTAGCTTCCAACTTCTCTAATCTCTTGACACCAACTTGTGACTACTTGAGAAGGCACTTGAAGTCTCTACTAGAACACTTCTTGTGTGGATGGAAGATCACCAAATGATGGAAGAAACAAGGACTTTGGATCAATCAAAGCTTTACAAGAGCTTTGGAATTGATATGGAACTTGCATTCTTGAATAATACTAGAAGTAGAGAGAAAATCATGAATGTGTTTGTGTGTGTGAGGTTATGAACGACTAAAAGGGGGTGAGGAGGGTTTTATAGTGTGTTGAGAAGGTTAGTGTATAAGAATAAATGGCTTAGAATGGAACACATGATAACTACATGTATGTTTTTAGGCCATAAGTGTTTCTAAGGCTCTTAATGTAACACATGAGTGTATAATAGTTCCATGGTTCTCACCAAGCCACCAAGGCCTTGGTGATTCAGCCTATACACGTTCATGGACAAGGGGAAAGGACTAGGTGGATGATTCTTGGCCTTATATAAGCTACGAAGTTAGTTTAGTCCCGATAATTGCTAACCGTAAATGATTAAGCCTCAAAACGTAAAACCGGGTATCGTAAAAATATGAAACTTGAAAGTATTGTTAAACATGTCAATATAGTCCATAATAAAATATAAAATGAGTGGTAGGATCTATCGGGTGCTAAAACCCTGCTAAAAACTGGAAACACGGGTCTAAAACGCGCAATTCGCGTAAAACGCTGAACTGAAAAACGTAAAATTCCAAAACTTTTGGAATTGTCATAAAATGATAGAAAATCATATTTCTATTGTTTATGACGTTTTATGGATATATCGGGATGCTGGAAGGACGTTTAAACCTAAAAGTAAATCTCGGACACGGCTTTGTGATTTTTGCAGAATTGATCCGACGAGCGTCAAACTCTCGGATTATCGTTATAATAGTTTAACTTACGAGAATATGAAATAAAAATTTTTGAGATGAATAGTGAAAAGTGAATAGTAAAAGTGAATAGTAAAATTTTCAGGAATAAAAGTTAACCTGAAATTGCGAATTGTTACAGAAAACACGGTTTATTGGATAAAGGATATTTTACTGGTGGCAAGTAAATCATCTAGGTCAATTACATGCACAATGCGGCGTTGCTAAGCCAAGACTCGACTCGACTTAAGCTATTCACAAACTAATGAAAACATAAAATAAACATAAAAGGAAATGAGATGGTAGCCCGTATGTTTCTCTCTCTCTCTCTCTCTCTCTCTCTCTCTCTCTCTCTCTCTCTCTCTCTCTCTTTCATACACTCTTGCCCTACCATCCAAAATAATACATCATAGGGGCCTCGGTTCTCCCCTTACACTTGAACTTTTACATACTTTACATGTAACTAATCTAATGACTCGAATTAAGATAATCAAAACACTTGGAGTACTTTAAAACGTTTTGCACATATGGGGGTAATACTTGATGTTCTCCCCCATTACTCCATATCATTAGTACTTTACCCATGAGTCCCAATCGACCCAAAACAATATGTACAAGATATGACTCGACTTAGCAACCATGTAATCAATTAGATAATTAACTAAGGGTTTAAACAAATAACAATAATGCACTAAAGATGAGTGCATACAAGGAAGGCTAAGGCGATTTGGGTGTACATTTTGGGTGGATTGTAAACAAATTCTATCTTTAAGTAAAATGCTTAAAGTTAGAAACGAAAAAGATAGGCTCTGAGGGGTGTACTAGGGGTATCGTGTACTAAAAATGAGTACATCGCAAAGGTGTGGGAAAATTACTTGACCAATGAAGTCAATGTAATTATAAAAAGAATAGGCTTAAAAACATGGGTTATCCTAATGCCTCTTATCATGTAGTAATTCTAACTACACGAATGTAGTCTCACTCGTGGTCTCAAAATGAATCACTAACGCAAGTTTTAGAATCTAAATACTACCGGTACACTCATAAGCACTAAGGCTTTTCCTAACAAGTCTAGGGGCGAACCTCACCTATATGAATTCAGTAGATCGTCGGCACGAGTCTTTGACGCTTCAACTAACGGATGGTCACTAATGCACTTCTTGGATCGCTGGCGCGTTATTTGCATAACGGATGGTCACCAAGTCATACACTAGATTGCTGGCACGTTAGTCAATTAATCTATTACTCGGATGGTCACTACCTTATTCATAAATTTTTTTTAGTGGTACGATTTTTGTGCTAGTCATATAACTCCTATCCATGAGACTCTTATTAAGACTAAAGTTTCACTCCTATATGTTGCAAAAAAAAAAAAAAAAAAAAAAAAAAAAAAAAAAAAAAAAATTAAATATGGTGCTAAAATTGCCCTAACAAATATTTCTCACAGTTTTATTACACATCTACTATTAAACAAACAAAAGTCAAGTGTCATGGTATTTCTCTAAGGTATCTTCATTTACCCCTCCCCCCCCCCCACCTCTTACACTTAAGTTGAACATTGTCCCCAATGTTCAATTAATAGATGTAAAAGTAAAGAAAATCAAAGAATGAAACAAATACTCCTCTGATTCGTTCGGTGTGGATAATGCGGTAACATGGTTAAATCCTCTTCCAAAAGAATGTAACTTCAAGATTAAAGCAATGCCAAAAACTTGAAACTTTGATGCTCAAAGACTTGACCATCCATGTACATCTTCTTGTCCAATATAACCTGTTAAACCTTAGAAAACAAACAAGAAAACCCAGCGTAACATCGGCGGTAAAATCTATATAAAATAAAATCCTAAAAAGCAAATAAAGATATAATGCTTGTGGAATGAATGTTTGCAGATTCCTGGAGTTTATAAGTTAAAGATTTAACAGAACTTTACAATTCCGGCAGAAAAACAAAACTTGCAAAATTTTTCAGAAAATTTGTACCTGACGTCGTCAGGCTTTAATTGCTGACGCCGTCAGAATTGATCCGACAAAAATTTTATGTTGAGTTTCCGGAAAATTTCTAGAAAAACCTATACCTTAATTCCTTGAATCCGTGCAAAATATCATTATGACTCGATACAAGCATTTGACTCAAACAGGTACTAATATGTATGTCTATATCTCATTGTTATCGTTCATGTTCAATTCGTTCTTTGAAAACAATTTTGGATTTCCCTTACACTTATCTTTTGCAAAAAAACCTTTATATGTAATTAAGATGAAGTTAAAAACAAAATAATGCATTTTCACAATTTTATTTGAAACATGAATTATAAACAATAGAAATAAGAATACACATACGGAAGCAAATAAAACAAATAAACAAACAAGCAAACAAATAAAAAGCTTGGGTTGCTACCCAAGAAGTGCTTTTCTTTATTAACGAGTCTTGTAGCTAGACTCAAAGTCACGTCCTATTACGTGACCTCGTCATTGGTCACGATCTCTAGGTCATCCTCTAGTTTGGTCTTATATTCCGGACCTAGTTGCAAGCATTCTTTGTAGAAGACAAGTATTTTTTTCATTACATGGTCTACCCCTCTACGTCTATCCTCATCATTCCTATAGTAGACTGCTTGCTTATGCTCCTTCTCAAGGTCTGATAAAAGCAGGTATTGCTCTATCTGACATTTGGTAGGCTATCTCATCGATCTCATCCTTGAACCTAACTATCCCTAAGGACGGGTTATAGTTCATTTTAGAGACTTCAACAAATGGCTTTCCAAGAACTACTTGAGTTAGGCAACTATCTATTACCGGACGAATATCCTCTACAATCACAAAGTCGGTAACGTACGTGAAATTTCCTACAAGAACATGCAATCCCTTCACTCTTCTAACAAAGTTACTCATCTATCCCATGTTGGAAAATATCCTAGGTCCAAGTTGCTTTTTCATTATCCAATTGTAATGGATCCTAGTCATAATGTTTATGGTGGATTTAATATTGATGTAGGCTTTCCACACATGCACATGCACAATGTTGCACGGTATATTGACATTAGAGGGATCGCCCGCTTTGATGATTGGTGAACCTAGGACTTATGGTGTCTCGGGTCATCGAATAAATCCCTATGGTATGAACGTTCTTCCTTGGTAGGTAACCTATCGAAGTAGTTCTCTACATTCTCTACTTCCTCTACCTTCTCTACCTTATTATCCTCAACTTCCTTGACCTCATTCTAAGATTCACTATCCATTCCAACTTCATCTTTATCATCTTCTTCCCTATTTTTATCGATTTGCTTAATAGCAATGTTGTAAAAATCAGTCATGGCGGCCGATATGGCGGCGCCATGGCGAATTTCGGTTGTCTACCATCACGAAATTTCACATTTCAGTCTAACTTCTCATTTTTGGTCAAACGACAGTCAAAATCGGTCAATATCGGTCCTCGGCGATCAATATCGGACCTTGGCGGTCAATATCGAGCCTTGGCGGTCAAACTTTTTGTTTGACTTTAAAAAAAAGGGGGTAAACATATATTTTTGTTGGGATATGAAGATCAAAGTACTTCTGGAAGTTCAAAGTACTGCTGTGTCAAAGTGCTGCTCAAGGTCAAAGTACTGCTCGTGCATGGAAAATATTCAAAGTACTTCTAAAATAAAGGACTGATATGCAATATTGTTTAAGGATTGTTATGTAATATTATTAGAATATTCTAGAATAAGTTAGAGATAGTTTACTTGTCGTTCAAGTATTGTAAACCGACTTAAGGTTTTCCTTATGTCTATAAAAGGAGCCTTAGGATGGTATTAGACGTACGAATACTTTAGAATAAACGAATTCATAAAAACAAATATTAGCAAGTACGATATTAGAGAGTTAGGGATTGTTAGTAAATCTGTATAGAGAAGCAGGTTCAAAGTTTGGTTTAATATAAAGGTATTCTTCTTAGCTTTGTGTTAGTAGATTCCGCATACTTTACAATGTTACATCAGTGTTTCATTATTAATAGTTTTGGAGTTATTCAAGATTGTTAAAACCTTACAAGCTACAAAGTAGTTTGATCAGAGTATATGGATCCAACAAGTGGTATCAGAGCTTGTGTGGAAACTCTGATTAAGAAGAAACCTTAAAACCGATTTTACAACAAATCCTCAAAGATGTTGACAGATGTTGCACCAGTTCCATCCATCACAGCAGTCAGAATTCCCATTGTTAAGAAGGGAGAATATGATCTATGGAGTGTGAAGATGAGACAGTACATTGCCATCACAGAACATGCTTTATGGGATACGATTGTCAATGGTAATGTTGTCATTGATGAACCTGTATCCATTGAAGGACAACCTACACAACCTAAGCCAATCTTGCCAGCAGTTACTAAAAGAAATCAAGATAAGGCTCTCAACATACTGCTTTCTTCTATTCCTGATGGTCACCTATTGAAGTTTCATGATGCTAAGGATCCAAAACAACTATGGGCTGCTATTAAGACAAGATTTGGAGGTAATGATGCTTCCAAGAAGATGCATAGAAACCTATTGAAGCAACAGTTTGAAACATTCACTGTTGGTGAAAGAGAAAGCCTTGACTCTGCCTATGACTGATATCAAAATCTACTCAGTATGCTAGAGTTATATGGAGCAGAGGCATCTGTTGAAGATGCAAACTTGAATTTCTTGAGGAGTTTGCCATCTACATGGCATGTGGTTGCTACTATGATTAGAGGACAACCTGGTTTGGATACTATGGACTTTGATGATCTCTATAACAATCTAAAGGTGTATGAGCATGAGATGAAGGGCAAAAAAGGTTCAAGTTCTTATAACATTGCTTTTGTGTCTTCTGAAAACAGAAGCAGTACTTCCACTAAAAGTACTCCTTACCCTGTCCAAAAGTACTGTTGAAGAGAAACAGCACCCCTGTACAACCATGGTCACTACCACTTCATCACCATCAAACAACACCAATTCAGATGATGTTCTATGTTCAGTCTTTGCTCAACAAGCCACTCTACCTGTTACATATCAAGAAGATGTCTTGCAAATTGATGATGATGCTCTAGAAGAAATTGATATAAGATGGCATGTTGCCATGATCATTGCAAGGATCAAGAAGTTCATGAACAAGACAGGGAGAGGTATTGATTTCAAGGCTAAACAGGGTATAGCATTTGATAAATCCAAGATTGAATGCTTCAATTGTCAAAAGACTGGACACTTTGCAAGGGAATGCAAGTTTGCAAAGTATCAGGCAAACAGAATGATTGAAAAACCCAAGGTTGAAAGAAAAGAGGTTCCTATTGCTGAACCAAAGTTACAAGCTTTGGTGGCTTAAGAAAATCTATCAGAGGTTGACTGGAGCAATGAATTTGATGATGAACCAGTAAACCACTCAATGGTTGCATTGGAAGAGGTTGATTGGAGCACAGCTTTTGATGAGGAACCAGGATATGCTGCTTTGGAATCAGGAGATAGTCTAGGAAGCTTTGATTGGAGCATGGAAAGTGAAGAAGAACCTGTTCAGCTTGCTATGATTGCTACTTCACCAAGTTCATCCACTATCTCTGAGGTATGTTCTAAATGTAGTAACTCTTATCAAAAGATGCTTAAAGAATATGAAACTGAAAAAGATAACTATAGAAGGGCTAGGTCTAAGATAGCTTGTTACCAATTGACTTTAGAGACAATGGAAGCCAAAATAATCACTCATGAGAATAATGAAGTAGCTTAGGCTGAAAAATATGAGCAACAAGATTATCAATTAAATTTAAGTGAGTGGAAGTTAGGATGTAAGGTGTCTGAACTAGAAAAGATCACTAAAGAAAGAGATAAGTTGTTAGTAAAACTTGCTACTTGGAAAGAATCAGGTTTGTCACATGTTAGTTTTGTTTAAAAACAAAGAACAACAAACATTAAAACATGCCTAGGTTATGATGATAGTAGTTCAGAAGAAATCCCATCTAGGAACATGGAACTAAGTCTTTCACAAGAGACCTCAACTAGTGATGAAGAATTCATAAGCTTAGAGGAAAACACATCTAGTGATGAGGAATCACCTTTTTCAACACCTCCTGAATTTAAGAAAGACAAGGGATACAATGAAGTCCCTCTACCCACAGGTAGTTTCCAACCACCTAGGATAGATGTTTCTTGTTTTGGGGTAGACAATTTGGAGTTTAGGAAAAAGCTTAAGGGCTAATCTAATTCAAGTCAATCTAGCTTTGAGTCCTTAAAGGAAACTATTGAGAAACCTAGGGATGATAACAAGGGTTCAGGGAATGATAAAGTCTTTTCAAAACAAGCAGTACTTCCAAAAACTTCTCAAAGTACTGTTGATCATTCAGCAGTACCTACAAGGAAATCTTTTCAAAATGCGGCTTATTATAGAAAACCTTTTGGAAGTGGATTTGGGAATATGGGACCAAAGTTTTGATATGTATGTTATAGTCCTCACCATTTGATTAAGGACTGTGATTATCACTCAGAATACTTAAGCAAATACCCAAAGACCACATCTGCAAACCATAAGCACAGGGAGAATAAACCAAGGGAGAATAACCCAGTTTGGAATCACTCAAATATGGTTAACCATAATAATTTCTCAAAATACTATAGGTACCCTCACCAGAAAAGACCATTATTCAAACCTCCAGTACCTTCAAGCGAT
>JARVZY010006236.1:0-7500 GCA_030686995.1 Artemisia argyi
AGCCCGCTTCGCTTCCTCAATTGCTCAAGGAACAAGATGAAATAATGCTTTTGTGGAACGTCTTCTGGCGAGGCTTTTGAGATTCAACCAATATCTTTCTAATTTGAAGCAGGTGTGCGGTATGCCTTCAATTCAACAAGCCTACCCCTCATCAAAGCAAGCCCAAGTCCATGCAAGAAGGCCCACTGGATCTATCCAAATGAAAAGCCCGTCAAAGGTGGCTCCTCACATGGAAATCATGCAAAGGATCCGAGCCCATCACATCAAAATAATGTTCAGCGGTCTCTACCCCAGTAGCTGTGGTCCATGATCGACCCGCAAGCAGTCAATCATGCTATGCATACCTTCCAACCAATCGGCCAATCACGCTATCCTTACCTTTCAACCAAGCCCTTTCGATTCCGCTTCTGCAGCAGTATATAATCTCGGTCCCTTACCTTGATGCCTACAGCTCAACTTCTTTTCCAGTGATGTCAAGAATCTGCAAAATACTGCTTTTTCTTTTCTTGGTCTCTTCTTTCTAAATGGCATCACGGCTACACGACAGAAAGCGATGCTGCCCACTCCGCCGAAAAAGGGGGCCGCTTTCTTCCCCCCAAAAATGCCAGTTCCACCATCAGGGCCCAGCAAGCAGCATAATTATGTTCCGGAGCGGTCCTTCATTCCAGCAACAGTAGTCTATGGTTCAAAGCGCCTTGTTCCATCCGGCGCGAATCCCCTCCATCACTAAGGCGCGCTCCGGCTTTCGAGCCTCCGCTTGCTCCCCTTATATGTGGACTTATTTCAAAAACTTTTATTTGATTTTATAAAGTAATAAAGACTAGTCCCGATTGATGGATGAATGCCAATCTCACTTTCTAATGTTATTGTCATGTTGATGCTATATTAAAGAATAGAATCTAAAAAAGTTTCTGAAAGTCCCATTCTTTATAATTGTCTTTCTCGTACTGTGTAAACGAACTTCAAGTCTGAATTGTGTACTCAAGAGGAAGCGTCACAGCCTAGGTTTGGGCCACCATCTCTCTCAATCTGTATTCATGAATGTTCGGTATAGGAAGCACCTATGTTAGTCTTTGGCTTTCCAGACAGAACAGACGCGTTAAGCAAGTAAGTCAGTCAGTTCAATGTCATATTAGGGGTTTGAAGCTCGGTAGCTAAGGAAGTGGGTCAAAGTAGGCTACTAAATCGACTATTTCAAGATACTTTTTTTCCATTCGTAGCATCTTAGAATAGTGCTTACTTTCCATTGAAAAAGACAATGCGAAAGAAGGAATAGAACTCCGAAGCTTTGATAACAAAAGAATATATGATAAAGGAAAACTTCTTGTGAGCCGAATGAGTCTCATAGATATCTCTTTAGCATCCTAGCCCAAAGACTCCCATCATGGGTGAAAGCGCAATCACAACTGTCCAATCTCGTGCTTAAAGGGTTTCGGGTTACTTGCTTTATTTTATGTCTTTCCTTCTTCCCTTCCTCGCTCAGGGAAAGCTGTCCAATCGGTCTAACCAATCCTCTAGTTGAAGAGTAATAGGACGGTAAAGAGGAGCGGCCTCCGTGTTGGCAGAGGCCATTCAAGATATTCTGAGGCAGAGCAGTAGCACTGGAACTTTGGCGGCTAGCATTTCGACCTTTGGCAAGGCCAGAAGTCATCATTTCAACGGCAAACTCTATTCCCTTTTCCTATATCTCCGCTCTCGCTTCCATACTCTTTTTCCTATCTGGGATATCTCATTTGATCTCAGCAAGCCGCTTCACGCTCAAAGGGGCGTGAGAACTAGAGCTTCAAAAGAAGGCGTAGCGAGGGTTGGTAGTGTGGCCAGAGGCCCACTTCATCTGCACCTTCCCTTCTAACATAAAGATCTTTTCTTAATTCTTCTAATCCTGCCTGCTATACCGAGAGAAAGAAAATGGCTACCTTCTCATTTTTTTTTATCTGTCTTAGCTGGAGATAAAGTCGCTACATCCAGCTCATAGAGGACGCAATGACTCAGATTAGCTACTTATGCCTTTCTTTTCTATATTAAGATACGAAGGCTTCTTATTCCACAACAACGAAAGCACTTTTTCACTCTTTCATATACTAGGGGATTTCACTTGGAAAATAAAATGTTCCATACTAATGAATTCGGGTCCATAACCAAGGGTTCCAATTACGAGATCTTGTAGCAGAGGCCCTATCGATTAGTATTACACAGAAGAAATCAATTAGAGACACTAATACAATTAGATCCGCTCTTCATAGACAAACTTTGGATTTGCGATCCCCTGTAACTTACGTAACTCTTATTCTTATTCAACACCATCAACTTCATTTTTCACCTTGAATTGGTCAAAGGCAAATGATGAATATAAGGAAAGGAGATCAGAAAGGTAGGCGGACGACTTATAGTATAGGTCGGATGTTTTCGTGTAAAAGCAAACTCTCCAAATTGATGACCTCCTTCAGTAATCTTACACTCTTCCTCATTAAAGTGAGGAAATTTCTTGCTACTGAGTTTGCTATTAAGGAAGAACCAAGCCAACTAGTAGCACCTCCCCTATCGCTGACCTCTTTGCGACTTGCTTGATTGCGCTACGAACCAAAGCAACCTTGTGCTCTCCGTTTTGGAATAAAAGTTCAATCCGATTAGAGCAGACGTGGTATAATAGGGCTTTTGGTTTGGGGCTACGCACCTTGGTTCTAGCAGCACCATCTCCATACCTTCCTTCCGTATCCGGGGTGGGCTCTTTCATCGGCCTCTCTTGGAGTTGCCCGAGTGAAATGGAACGCTCTTCATTCGCAGGCAGTTACGGGGACTTTGCTTTTAGCTTTTAGCCTTCCTAGCTAGCCGACAAAGGTCGAACTTTCTTACTTCTTTATTGAAAGCGAAAGAGAAAACTGACTTACTGAACTTTTTTATTGAAAGGGTATAACTAACTGGCTGGCACCTTACGAAGTAGTATACTTATTTTGTTTAGTAGTAGGAGGCTTCACATACTCTTACTACTCGAGAGATAGGGTAGCACCCCCCATCCCGAAGTGACGAAGATGAAAAGTGCTTTTGCTAACTCTTTCTCGTCTTCAAAAAAGTATCAAAATGCAGTTATATAAGCTATCACTTTTTCAATTCAAGATCAGCTCATCGAAGGGAAAAGTGAGAGTATCAAAATGCAGTTATATGAGCATCGACTTTCTAATTTGCCTAGTGAGAAAGCCAGGAAAAGACATACAAACTCACTCTCCCAGAGGAAGGCAAGATTGATTAGGAGGTGGGGCAACTAGCTAGCCTTAGTAGTCAGGACGGAAGTCATACAACCTAGCTCCGGAGTTCATACATTTTTCATGCTTTCGGGCGGCTCACTCTCAATTTATTTAAGGTGCTAGCTGCTTAGCTTTACTAGAAGGTCGTTTTCTTTTCCGTCCTCGCACTATTGTACGCATTTCTCCCTGTACCTAAAAAAGTCTTTCTTTCACGCTGGAGCATTTGTAAGCGACGGGATCTTAGCAGCTTCTTCCCGAGTTGCATTAGATAAAGTGGATCTACGATCACGGGAACTAATCAATCGCTCTGTTCTGCCCCATAAGCATCTGGATGGTCTACGATCAGTGCTATTCGTACACCCTGCAGATTCTCTTTCACTAGATAGCTAGCAGGATGAAAGAAAGGTTTAGGATAGCTAATGACTGGGAGAGGGTGAAGGATAGCTAATGACAGGGTGTATGAAAACAGGTCAAACTAGGGAGAGGGTGTATGAAAACAAGTCAAACTTCAGGCTAGCAAGAAAGGCGAATAACAGCAACTGAATCGAGATATACGTACTTATCAACTGATCACAGCGCTTACCTTAGAACTTCTGTCTTTTCGCTGCCACCCGGAGTTCGGGATCTTGTCATGAGCATGCTCCATCTCAGTCTTTTTCCTTTCTTTATCTACGAGCGAGGATGATCTTCTTCATTCTCGTCCAAGTCCGAAAGCAGCAAGAAAAGGGGGCCAGAGAGATGTTCCTCCTTTGGCTCTGTTCTCTTCACGATGATTGGTCGGTTCCTTCGTTCCCTCTTTTTCAGTATAGAGATGTTCCCGCTAAGAAGAAGTGGAATAGTATAGAGATGTTCCCGCTAAGAAGAAGTGGAATGATCAGAAGAAGGAGGTGAAAGGCTTAACAGCGCCTGCCCAACTATCGCATCTTGTTCTTATCAAACTATTCCTTACTACAGGTTTTATGCAATTGTATCAGTCTATTTGTCTTAAGAAAGCCCTAACTACGGACTAATGGGCAAAGGAGGTAAAAGAAAGCCCGACACTGCTCACTGACCTCGTAAACTTTCTTGGAGTCATAGTGGCAAGGGTCGTGAACTCTACTAAGTCTGTTGAGAAGTTAGGTTCAAATCCAAGATAGGTATGGAATCTTAGTCAGTTGATAGGATATCTAGGGGTAAAGCACTGTTTCGGTGCTGGCTGCGAGAGCAGAACCCAATCGAGGCTAACCATGAATACTAGATATGACCTCAAATCACAGGGTGAAAGCTAAGGTAGACAATGGGGATAAGCTTCATCGTCGAGAGGGAGGATCACCAGATATGGCACTAAATGACCGCTCAGTTATAAAGGAGGTAGGGTGCTGAGACAGCCCGGAGGTTTGCCTAGAAGCAGCATCCCTTGCAAGAGTGCTTAATATCTCACTGATTGAGGTTAGGGAGAGGAAGTAAGAAAGCCTAAAGTGAAAGGGCAAGAAAGAGAGAGAAGTAGAGAGATACCTTACTGGGAGAATCGATTAGCTATTACAGTAACAGAACCATCCACTCTCCTATAGGCTAAACCCTCTTTGAATGATTATGGAGCTACCCTACTTCTCTTAATAACAAGCAGGTAGTTGATTAGAATTATTGTTATAAAACACCTCAAATAAGAGGACAGTCTCAACCAGTGCTAGAATAGCTTTACCCATCCGGGCTGAGAAAGTACAAGCTGTGAAGGAGAGGAATGAAATAGCTCAACTATAAAGGAGAGGAATGAAATAGCTCAACTATAAAGGATTGGAATGAATAAGCATCCTAAACTTTAGTCATTTTTTCTAGAATCCCTGACATAGGCCTAATGATACCACAGGAATTCTGTCATACTCTTACAGACCTTCACTTTCTGCTGCTGACTAAGAAGAACCCACCTAGCTACTACAACATCAGCAGGGCTAACAGGCTAAAACATATGAAAGGTATTCCGGTTAGTGAAAATCAGATACTAAAATGTAAGGACTTTTCTCTTACTAATCAAACTGATACCATTAGATAGTGTAAAGACCCTTCATATGAGAACAAGATAGCACCATAAGGACTGACTTGAGAGCCTTCGTAGGGAATGATGATAGCACCCAAGTTCAGCGAACGGGAAGCAAAGTCTCCATATCAACATTGAAGGCTTCGCAGCTATCCAGAAGACATCCTTACTCTATAGGGGTGCTAGCGCTTGACTAATAGAAAGTCAGGCTCTTCTTCTGTTCTACGAATCTAACTAATCTATACTACTACTAACTATAGTCAGACTAGGTCTTCTAGAGTGAACTACTATAGTATAGTTTATATATTTTGTGCTACTAGAACCATAAGCCGCACTATACTATACTTGACTGAACCTCCTTACGCCGGTGCAAATAAGGCAATAAGAGAGGACTGACGCGTCAGCTTCGAGGGCGCCTTTTCCTTAAGCATTTATTTCTCCATCTAAGGTCAGGGAGGAACCTGAGGGAAAAACCGCTTTCTTACCGGAAGAAAGAGGGAGCCGCCCGTCCCGGGAAACGAAGTACGCTTTGGTAAGCGAGAAGCAGCCAGGTATAGGGGAAGGGGCGGTGGGCTTAGTAAAGATAGTATATAGTTCCACTGGTGAATAGTGCCTCGGCTCGGTTGAGTCATTTTTTTCGCTCGGCTCGCAGCGGACTTGTTCTAGTAGAAAGCAATTTTTCTCTGGGAAAAAGACATAAGATTTGTTCGCTAGAGCTCATCACTGAAGAATGGTGGCTTTACTTTTTTGAATTAGAGAATAACTTCTTCGCGTGAGCGGCGTACGTACAAGGCTGTTCGGACTCCCCCCCTCTTGTATCAGGTGCGTTGCCATCGTCTCTTTCCCCTTTGCCAGGTTACGCGGCATGGATTCGCCGATTGACGAATCAGATCTTGGCTCGCTGTCCCACCGACGAACCAGTCTAGAAGTCGAAAGGGAAGGCAATAGAAAGGGGTCTCCCTCTCTTTGTCTTCTTCTCGCCGCTTTTCTCGTCCATCCTGCCCTGCGCCGCTTACAGATTCAGTTGCAGGTATCTAAGCATCCATTAGTTAAGGGGGTTGGGGCGCGAAGCGCAAACCGCTCTTCGATCTCCCGGTGAGTTGGACGGGAAGAGACATAGGGGGTTATCTATGAAGCATTTGAATTGCCCCTTTCTTTTGGAATAGTTGAAAGTCCTCTTCTTAGGGGATTTTCTTTTTTCTTATCAACATAGAGTTGGAACTTAGCCGATGGACGAGTGGACCAGTGTGAAGCTTTAGTTTCGTTGCCGGCCAGAGCTCCTAGCCGACGACCGGCTACCCCTTTCGAGCTCAGCTGACCCCTTCTTGATTCCGTTTTTTCCCTATTTGAGATAGATGAATCAATGGAACTTTGATCCCGGTTCCTGCTTGGTCTAATGTCTGGGTGCGTATGGCGGTACACTGAGAGCACCTTTCAAGTCGGCTGAAAAAGAAAGAAAAAAGGCTTTCGTCGTCTTTTCCCGCTTTCACCTTCGATTGCGAAGGGCTTTTTTTCCGGTTTTCAATTCCTCTCCGGCGAGGTTTGAACTTCGCGTGGTGGGAAGGCCTTCACGATTCGCATCTTCCGTCCAGCAAAGAAAGTGAAGGGGAGCGGACAGCGAGTTGGAGGACGCTGCAGAACCGCGTGATTGATCCATCTGCGCTATTCCCTAATTGAAGAAAGTTGTAAAGCCTTCAGAGCCTCAGTCCCTACCATTTTTTTGAAGAAAATGAAAGCTGACTAGCAATCGCTCGTTTTTCTTATTAGCATGGGATTGGATGTTAATAATGAAATAAAAACATATATATTAGAAGAGAAGGCAATCCCGTGGAATTCCTATCGATTTCCGATGGATAACAATCCATCTTTCTCGCTTTCGCTCTTTCTCCCAATCAGTCGCGAGGGTTCCGGGCATGAGAACGCAAGTGCCGGAATCAAACAAAAGGTCCGAACGTCCGAGGACGAAAGAGAAAATGCTCCGCGGGGAAGTCGTTTCCATCTAGGATAGCGTATTCGTGCCGGTTAGACGTCGGCCATGAAATCCATCACTATACCGAGCAAATCATGGGCATTCACATCTCGGTCAAAGGGAACTGTGCGCGATTCTCTCGTGAATCGCCTTCAGCAAGGTATGGCATTCAGGGTCTTAACCCAGGGAGAAATCTTTCTTCTAGATACAAGACATTCGTTGCTGATCTAAAAAAGATCTTCTCCCGTGGGCGTTAGCGGACGTTTTTCATTTTT
>JARVZY010006236.1:12500-17500 GCA_030686995.1 Artemisia argyi
TGTTCCATGATCTATGGGTCTACTGGAGCTACCCACTTTGATCAATTAGCCAAGATTTTGACCGGATACGAAATCACTGGTGCTCGATCTAGTGGTATTTTTATGGGGATTCTATCTATCGCTGTAGGATCCCTATTCAAGATCACTGCAGTTCCTTTTCGGGCGGCTGTAGGACGGACGGCCGCCTATAGGTGGTAGGGTAGGGTGGGTGGTACCGCTCAGATTGCGGCCAATCTTCCTAACCGCGCGCGGGCCGGGCTTAGAGCGCGTGAAACTCATCACTACCTCGTAAGGGCGTTGAGACCATAGCATGTTACACGAAAGCGCCGCTTTCTCTGTAGTATTGTCACACAGCTGCCCGCCTAGAAGAGCCACTCGCTCTGTAGTGTTGTCACACAAGATAAGCACGCCGCCCGCCTGCTGGCCGGGCGAATCTAAGTTCTCTTCCGGTCAACTGTCCACCCAGTCAAGTGCAAAAAAACACAGTAGAATCACGCAACGCACGCTGCTGGTGTGCTTCCTGCTCGCGAGGAAAGAAAGAAGAGCGACAAGGTTAAGTTCAGATTTGACTGTTTGCAGCATGGGAGCAGATTACCCAAAAAATACCTGGGAACAATGAAAAAACAAAAAAAAGATATCTCGGTAACGAAAACTATAGGGGGCTGTATTGGCGAGATCCAACGGTGAACAGCTGCCCAAAAGAAAAACCGCTGGAAGTCCGAGGACCTTTAGTACTGTACTCTACCCCCGAACCAGCAGCCTTCGCGCCAAGCAAGACCGCCCTTGTCCCTTTCCTTTATCCATTCCGCCTCCTTCTTTGCTTTGTTCCAATAGAGTCTAAGGCAAAGCTAAAGTGGAGTGGTTCGTATGCCTACTTACCTACTTGACGAAAGGGAACGAACTGAGTTTCGTTTCCGGGTTTATGGATTGGATTCAGTCAGCCTCACTCCTTCCTTTTTATGTTGTCGTGATGGTTACCGGCGAACGCTCCCAAAGGCGACCCTCTCGAGTTTCCGGCTGTTTTCTAGATTGAAGTAGCCTTTCGTCGCCCCGAAGGAAGTCACTATCAAAGAGCTCGCCTACTGAAGTACCAAAGGTGCGCTCAGCCCCGGTGACTAAGAAATGGGTTTGCGCTTGAATTTAAGTGATGAGGTTTTTCGAGGAAGTAGGGCTCTTATTGACTAAAAGTGGGTTCTTCGCTTTCCTTTAGAATGAAAGTTGCTATGAAGCCCCTACTACTTACTTTGTTTGATTCAAAAGGCGAACGGCCCCCCAACAAGTCGTATGGGGTGGGGCGCTTGTGATAAGCTGCCTTGGATATGAGGAATTCTAAAAAAAACAAAAAAGGAAAAGTCCGTTATTTTACGAAGATCTTTCTATCAATAGATAGGAATGAGTGTTCGATATAGGGGATAGAATCCATCTGCTCTTCTCTCTCCATTTTTCTTCCCCTCTCCTCGTTCCGCCCGCTGGCCTATTGGGATAGCAGCCTTCGGGCTTTGCCTGCCCCTTTCTAATAAAGAATTCTGGCTCGGCCCGGGAAAGCGCTGGCAACAACAGAAAGGAAGGGGTCCATGTAGCTGCTGCGCCCGCCCCCCCTCTTAGTCAATGGGGCAGCAGGTTCGGCATCTACTACAAAAGAGAGAATCCACTTCAGATAACCACGCCTCTGCTAGGCAGCGTGTGGAATGCCGAGAGCGGACCTTATTGGATATATAATCCAAGTCGAGAGTAGAGTTACGGGAACAGCCGTCTGATGGAAAACGACTTTCACGTTCGGTTCAGAGAGCACTTTTTTCGTTGAGAATTCCTCGTTCCCTCTCGATAGACCAGCGGCGAATTCTAACTTGTGGGGCCCTATCTATTCCATCTCTCGAGCCCCGAAGAAAACCCCCCTCCCCTTCGGATTCCATATCTCTTTTGACTCTATATATGTGGGCACCTGATATCTATGAGGGTTCACCCACCCCGGTTACAGCATTCCTTTCTATTGCGCCTAAATCTCTATTTCTGCTAATATTTCACGTCTTTCTATTTATGGTTCTTATGGAGCTACATTGCAACAAATCTTCTTTTCTGCAGCATTGCTTCTATGATCTTAGGAGCGCTGGCCGCCATGGCCAAACGAAAGTCAAAAGACTTCTAGCTCATAGTTCAATTGGACTGTAGGTTATATTCGTACTGGTTTCTCATGTGGAACCATAGAAGGAATTCAATCACTACTAATTGGTATCTTATTTATGCATCAATGACGATAGATGCATTCGCCATAGTTTCAGCATTACGGCAAAGCCGTGTCAAATATATAGCGGATTTGGGCGCTCTAGCCAAAACGAATCCTATTTCGGCTATTACCTTCTCCATTACTATGTTCTCATACGCAGGAATACCCCCGTTAGCGGCTTTTGTAGCAAATTCTATTTGTTCTTCGCCGCTTTGGGTTGTGGGGCTTACTTCCTAGCCCCAGTGGGAGTAGTGACTAGCGTTATAGGTCGTTGGGCGGCCGGAAGGTTGCCACGAGTAAGTCAGTTTGGGGGACCGAAGGCAGTTCTCCGTGGACCGGACACGTAGCTTACCGAATCAGTTGCGACACGGATGGGAATGCATGCTACGAAAGATAGGGTCGAGTCTGATACATCAACCGTCTACTCAATATCCTTGTACGAGTCCACAATCACTACACGAGATGAACCTTGGTTTGGTGAATTGAAGTTGGCCTTAGGTGTAATAGGACTCCCAGTTACTGTACGCGATCGTATACTGAGGTGCTCCCCGCCGGTTGTTGGAACGACGCGAGCCGGCCGGGTCTCGATTCAGAAAGATGAAGGGCCCAAAAGTCTAAATAGGGAGTTATAAATTCCCCATCTCATTGGGGGCGGAAAACGAATCGACATCTCGATGTGATACAGCCTTTTCTATTTTAGTTGGGAAAGAACGGCGAAGTCCATCCGAACCGTCCAATGAAGAATAAGAGGAGAGCAAAGCGCCAATGGCGCGCGAAGCGCATGCGGAACGGGCACGGAGAAAAGGAAGGAAGTTTGGAGGAGAAGCAGCCGAGCTCATTCCCTTCGCTTCCTGGGCCCAAAGCAGTGCAGTCTTTCCTGGCCAAATCAAGGATTTGGGGCTTCTTTGCTACGCTACTTCACTATAAAAATCCTTTTTTTTAGTCATATATATAAATAGAAAGATAGATCCATCTATCCTATCCGATTTCTATTTTGATATCGAAAAAAGAATCTATTTCATTCAACGTTTGATTCAAAGAACTGTGCTTAGCCCTCCCCCGCTCATGAAAGGGCTCTGCTGCAATGGATGGCAGAGGGGTCCGTAGTACTCGAAGCACTGGAGTTATCCAGTAGCCGGGAAGGGGCCTAGAAGTGCCTACTACTACACCACACTACGCTTGGCTCTACACATTTACAGAGCTAACCCCTGTCCAGTGCCTGGCAGAGCTAAGGGGGCTTCAATCCTTACTCTCTTTATCCTCATCTTCGCCCAGGCTAACGGGGCCTTACTTATTCAGGGGGGAGAGTGGAGCCTCGAGAAGCACTGTTGAGAGGAAGATCTTTGGCCCCTCTTCATTATCTACAGGGTTCCAAACCTTTCTTCAACATAGGTGACAAGGAGCGAGGCCGCGATGGAAGAGATCAAACACGGGAATAAGAAGTCATTCCATTACCTTTTTTTTTTTTTCATTTTTCTAGAGGGGGATGGAGAAAGTGGACAAAACCGACTCGCATTTCTCATCGAACAAATACAGGAAAAGAATCATATTGAAAACGCTCCTAACCCAAGCCCTTCCTTCGTAGAGCCATGTATTGTAAGTGATCCGAACCTGCCCGGAGCGAGCCCCCCATAGAGGCAAGTGAAGTTGGTGAGCCGTATGATGGGCAACTATCTCCTGCGGTTCGGAGAGGACTCAGCTGTTAGTTAGTACCCCCCTTGGTTTCGGGGTGGACCCTTTCACTCTATTTTATTATATACGCTTAGTGAAAAGAATGTTTTTTGATACACCTAGGACATGGATTCTATATGAACCAATGGATCGTGACAAGTCGTTACTACTAGCAATAACTTCCTCTTTCATTACTTCATTCTTTCCATATCCCTCTCCTTTGTTCTCAGTTACTCATCAAATGGCACTCAGTTCATATCTTTAATTTCAGTTCGATCATTGACAAGGTTCAAAGAAAGGGTGGGCTATTGATAAAGAATCGATTCCAAACCACAATGCTAGCAGATGGCGGGCCTCCGCTTTTATTTTCATTCATTTTTCCCAGATTCAAAAATAAAAAAAAAGACTCCCGGCGATCTTTGACCGGGCGGGGTAGGCAGAAGTTGATCCGGTAGATCGACTAGCAGTTTCAGCTACTGCTCGTGATGATGATTTTTATTAGCGAGATGTTCACTTTTACTTGGATTATGCAATAGATTTTGCTTATTCTCCTCCACGACGTGCCTAGCTATTACGTTCCGACTCATGCATCTGCCGGTAAAGTAAAGCGCGTCCAAAGTGATGCGCGCCCCCATAGAAAGAAGCACGCCCGCCCGAAGTAGCATCCTTAGACACGTCCTTATCGCGGGAGGAGAAGAGATGAAAGATTCATAGTTTCGAAGACCTTTCCATTGATAAGGCATTAAGGTATTCTTTCTTGAGGTTTTATCCTTTTCATGTATAGATAGATCGTTTATTCCAAAACCCAATAAACCTGGGAAGCTACGCCGTCTTACTCAACCACATAAAAACGACAGTGATGGATGCAATTTATCAAGTATTGAATAAGGTCTTTGCTGGCATATTCTTAGAGTGTTCTCACAGGTTCAGGAAAGGAAGAGGGACTCAGACATTCTTTGCGCAGAGTTCTATTACTATTAATGGGTGGCTCCACGATTTCTTATGGGCACAGGCATCCCAGGTAATTCAGTCGTATGGTTCTTCATTATCCGCATATGGACTTTTTTTCCTAGGTGCTCATTTTGTCTGGGCTTTTAGTTTCATG
>JARVZY010006236.1:20000-26995 GCA_030686995.1 Artemisia argyi
TTTTTAGATCATGGCTTGTAATCCCGGAGCCTTTCCTTAACTTTTAGCTTACCTAAGGTAATTTATTAAGAGAAAAAGTCTAGGATTGAGATCTGAGCAGGAATTTTTCCCTGGCTACGTTTTAGGGCGGTATTGGTTGCTTGGTCGAGCAGCTGCCCTTGGCAAGTAAGGAAAGGTTTTCCACAGCATCCGTGGTTTTTACCTGTTCAGGTTACTACAATTAGCGTAGTTATTTGAAGGGCGGACTTCGGAGAGTACCGCTGCTCTTGTTTGAGTAGAATCCTGGTATCTTTCTATAATCGTCTTTGTGGCTCCTGTTGCTGCGGAGCCTCTGTGCTGTTGGTTTGACCCTGCCGGGTAACTGAATATTCTCATGTTCCGATTGTCGACAAAAAACCATCAAAGTGCTCCCCTTTTTTTCTAATAATAAGGTACGGCAATAAGTTTTCAAAGCCCCAACAGGCATGCCCATGGTACCTGTGGAATCAACTGTATGCGTTTGGGTGAAAGTTCGTGGGGTTTGGTGTAGTGAAAGAGAACAAGTAGCTTCAGTTACTGAACAGGGCAAGTATACCTAGGAAATCGAGATTGGGATCCCATTGATCCAGCGGAAGCAACGGCTAGGGCATGGACAATAACAGATCCGGAGGTAGACCTTCTACTAAAGTGGAGTCACCACCATATACTGAAAAAGAAGGTAGCAGCTACAGAATCCAGTTGATAACAAGAAGTCTCACTTTACTGGCTGGGAGTTCTACTTTCTACAATCGAGCATAAGCCCTCTTCTACTTGCTTTTCTCCCGTAGTAGCTTCACGTCCTCCCTTTCCTTTTGTATGGTACTAAAACGGAAAGTGGATGCCCAGATATTGAGGAGTTCTTCCTTCAGATAGAAGCTGGTAATCCAAGCTATCTTGGAGTTTTCTTTTTGAAAAAAAAATGGAAAGAAAGAGCTCCAGGAAATTCCTCTTCTCTTCTATAGTATAAAGATCAAAGAGTTTTTGGGCTTCTTGATAAGACATAAAATAAACATATATATAAAATGAGTCCATAACTTGAACTTCAATTATATCATTATATTAGTGAACCAATCTAGTCCAATCCAATTATTGTAAAATTTTGAAAATATTATCATCTCACAGATGAAGAAGTGAGCAAGTCTTTCTCCAATGGATTCTAACAACGCAGACTAGGCATCTTTATCTGATTTCAATTTCTATATTAGTAATTTAAGCTTCCCCAGTTTCATTGCTATTTTCATTTAGCTGCATTGGCCGTAGAATCAAATAGGTGACTGACCACACTTAAAATAATCGATCGAGACCTTACCTTGGTCTTCCTGCAGTGCTATAGGCTTTTGCCTCTCTCTATGGGCTTCGGGCTAAGGCCCTAGATCCTCCACTAAATCCACCAACTGTGAGACTGAGTGTATTACTTTCTCTTAAGACTACAGAGGTACGTAAAGTAGAGATCCCTCAATTCCACTATCTCTGAATACTTTTCTTTCTGGGTGACCAATCAATTTTTCTACAGAGGGCTTGATCCCGGCGCAGTTTATCTAAATCGGATATGTCGGCGAATATTCTCTTATCTTCTCACCCGAACGGAAATGGGGTTGGGGAGGGAAAGTGGGTTCCCTTCATCTTCCATATCCCCCTAAGTAAATCTGTCAATCTTGAGACAATTATCGCCTAACTCGCTATACTTTTGAGCCTTTCACAAAAGGAATTCGTCCAGCTCATGGATAGTTTCAACTTTCAAGGCTTGGCTAAACTGAGCTTTCACCTAGAAATCCGGCTTCTATTGAACTAACTTACTTACATTGCAAGAAAGACGAAGACAGAAGGTGCGAAGCCGGTCTTTAGGCCCTAGGAATGAAAGGTCCCAAGATCCTCCCTCTTTTCTGGGAGGGGCTAGTTGTCTTTGTTCGAGGTCTCTTCCTTCTTGTCTTCTTCAAGCGGGTATCCGATCTTAGTTAAAATAATCACTCTTATTACCTCAAAAGGGAGTTCTATCAGTGACCCAGTTCTTTGAGTCGAGCCAAAGCCTTCTGTTGTGAGTGAAGGAGATTCCGATTAAGTGGGGGAAGGAAAGCAAGCCAAGTACTTCGTTTCGAAAGCCCCTCGATCTAGTGCTTATGCGCCAAAGAAGGAAGAAAGTTATACATACTATGGTATTAAATAAAGGTTAGTTAGTAAATGTTCCCCTTACTAGTTCAAGTAAAGCAAGTCAAAACTACCTTGCGGGGTCTAGCTTCTGCCCTGATCTTTACACCCCTGTAAAAAAAAAAGAATAAAAAGAAGAGAAGACTGAACTGCATTATTCCCTTGACCCTTAATGAAATAAGGAACTGGTTTGAAAGCTTCACTCATGAGCTATCTTACTAAACTAAAGGAATTCCAGTTTCCTAAACAGCCTAGTCCTAAACAACAGCTTGAGCCGATACAGCTGATGAAAGAAGATCTCCCCAAGTAGAAAGGGCCTTAAGGCGTCATAGGGCCGTCAGACTCTTCTCTCTCCGTAAGGCATGGAATAATTACTACTTCCAAAAGCTGTCCTGAGATTTATTACACTTGTAAAAGAAATAAAAGCAAGAGTCGGGAGTACTTGCTACGTACATGGCTTTCCCTTCGGGTTAGTAGCTCAGTTAGCCTGACATCATTGAATTTCACTCTTGTAAATAGAATAAATGGTTGTTCCAAATTTCTTAATAGTAAAGGATAGGGTACCGAAACTCTATAAGACTACAAGGCGTCATGCTCTATAAGATAGAGACCACGAGGGGAGAAGAACATCATCAAGTTCCTTTTTTCCGGCTACCTATAGGCGAAAGAATTCTACTTTTCTCGGCTGACTATTCATAGGCGAACGAATTAGGCTTTTGAGAAGGACTAAGCAGCAATCTCAGTGAAACGTGAGAGGCTCATTGCGTACGAGCTTCAATAGTGAGAGCTAAGCTAGGAACGGGGAAAGATGAGCAGAGAGGGAAGGACTTTCTAACTGAACTTGACTACCCATAGAAGGAACAACTTAAAGGGTTCAGGTTTCTGGTTGAATACCTATCCCTGCCTTCTAGCATTCATGCCTCGTCCTTTCAGATTGATCTATCATTCCATACCGGATTTCTGATATATCTATCTTTTTGATCCGGATTTCGTATCTATCTTTCTCATATTTGACTGATTTTGTATGCTCATGCCTAATCCTCTTGATTAGACTATCTATGCCTATCTTTCAATCCGGATTTTTTATCCCTCTCTAACCTCTTCAAGGCATGGAACCCTAAAAAAGCAAAGGAGAGGCTAGCAGCGAAAGCAGATTGATAGGGGGTCACCCGGCTCTTTCTAACTAAAGGTCGGCGTATCCTATCACCTAATCTTTCTAAGGAGCGAGAGCATGGGAAACCTCTCAGATTGAACTAGCCTTCTGAAGCATACCTTGCATCGTCTAACTGCCCCCGCTAAATCATGATTGAATGTCTCATTTTCCTCTTTCTTCTTTCTGGTCTTTGACACCATTCGTCTGATCATGGCTAAGACTCACTAACATTCTCTTTGCCAGCAGGCTCCCACTTGCAGGTTCGGGCTTACTGGCCTATAATCCAGATTGATCTATTCAGATTGAGGAAACACCGAGTTCAGGTCTTCTTTCTATGCCCCAACTGGATAAACTCTTAGATTTCTCACTATTCGTATGAAAATGGGGAAACAGTCTTTCTCAGACTCAAATCCTTCTTTGTTTATGCCACGGACTCCCCGAACGGACTTATAGCAGCAATACCAGCCAGAACCTCTGATGAGACCTATCCATCGTACTATCACTCTCCGCTATTAGAGAGGCTTTTCACCCACATGCGGGTCATCCTTCTCTAATACCTGCTATAGGCAAGCTAAAATAAGGGTCCACCCTCATGCTTTAAGCCTATAATAGGGTATAAAGAGGTATCCTTAACGTGTTTTGACCTAGGTAAAATAGCATTCTATTGGGATAAAAATCCCCTGACATGTATTGGATGAAAGGTCCTAACTCCTAGCAAAGTCATTCTTAACTGTTTTTCCCCTTTCTTATCTGTTTTTCCCCTTACCTTTGCCTGTCTTGAAAGCTTCTGGCCGCGGAGATGCGGAACATTCTTTGCCTCATCTTTCATGCCTACCTACCATGCTAATCAAGATGGAAGATCTCATTTCGAATTGAGTTTGGAAACTTCCCTAGTTGAAATGGGTAACGTGTTCCGCTGCTTGGACTGACTCTTGCTATTGGAAACATATGCTCCCTAACGGTTGGGCCCTTCCTTTCGTTTGATTGAGAGCTGGGAAACCTTAATGTGGCCACAAGAATCGCCCGAAGGGCCTTAGCTTTCCTGATAGCGTATGCTTAACTCCGACCTTATCATTCCCGTCGGGTATGAAACCTCCAAGTATGGTTACGCTCCGAGCAGACCAGCAGATCTAATGGATGGACCCCTCATTGCCCGAATAAGAGGTCGATCAAGGAGATATATGAGGTTAGCGCATGTTCGTAGTGATTGCCTCAGATAGAGGAGAATAGATTAGAAAGTTTTCCCTGAGATTTGACCCACCAATGACTACCTATTCTCGCCTGGTGCCTGAACCTTGCTCGTTTACATCTGGATAAGACAATAGGGGTACACTCGAACGATAGAAAAGGAGTTCCTATGGCTAAAGCTGGTCGCCTTTGCATCTTGAAGAAGGAGATGGCACCTCTACTTCAGGTGGTCACTTCATATTCTTCTCCGAGCTCATGGAATTGACGTAAGCGGTTGGGTGGTCAGGTGAGCCCTAATAAAATTGGCTTAGAAAAGATGAGATAGGGAGTTGGATGATTGATTGGTACCGGTTAATGATGCGATGGGTCCTAATCAATGTGATTGGCATAGTTCACTTTTAGCCTCAGCAACATATAGCCCTTCTCAGGAAACTGGGTGTTTCTATGATTGGGGATTAATTCGAGCTCTCTGTCCTAGGATTAGGTCATAATTGTGAAATGAACTCATATATCTTCTTTGGATCCTATTGATACTTACCCAATTCCTTACAATACTCATCGTTTCTTTTTTTTTCAAAGTGAAAGTGAAGTTTATCTTTCTAGCCCCAGGATTTTCCTAGGTTTTCGATTCTCTCTTCATCTAGACCAACTAAACTATCGGTACATAGACGAATCAATGCCAACAAAACTAGCGGTACGCCGACAACTCAATGCCAACAAAACTAGCGGTACGCCGACAACTCAATGCCAACAAAACTAGCGGTACGCCGACAGTGAGAATCTACTGAGCTAGGTGCTATACCCTAGGTCTCGAATCCTCTAATTTAGACAAATCTCAGCGCTCAAAGCATCAGGTTGCCTAAGAGGACTAAGCAAACATAGGAACCCTGCTGAGAACGGCGTAGAAATCGGCTCAAGCTATTGAGATTTCGCCTATTCTATGGTTTTTCTAAGCGCCGCACCGTTGTCTAAATACAGAAAGACCGATCCCCCACCCTATTAGAAGAGCGACAAGCACGACTAGAAGAAAGGTCAGCCTGTAAAAGGCCCATACCCATGTGAAGTAAGTTAGAGACGGATTCCCCTTTGAGGAAATTTCCTATTTTTGCTTCGTATGGGGAAGCCTGGGGGTACGTGCTTTCTTCGCGAGTCTGTCTGTTGATTGCGCTGTGTCCTATCTGCTCAAGTCAAGCTTTCATTCACTTGCTCATGAACTCGCTGCTTCGCCAGATGCCGATTCTACCGCTGGAGAGAGAGATGCCGATTCTACCTATGTCAACTACACCTCTTTCTTTTCTATTTTCTCCCTTTCTTTCCATCAAATCACTTTCTTTCCATCAACGATTGCCACGTTCAAGCTCTAAGTCAAGAAGTCAAGCCATCAAGAAAGTGAGAAGGTACGCTTTCATCATCCTAAGCTACCTCACCTCAATAAGTACAGTCTATGCCCACGGATAGAGAGAGGGTTAGCCTCAATTTTCTTCCGTTCTCACCCAAGCACTATAAGTGGGGTTGAGATGAGCCCTTCCTTCGGCATCACTGATGAATTGAGGGGGAAGCTAGTCTTGGCTTGTACTAGGAGGGGAGGGTAAGGTATGGTATCTATGTTTAGCATTGACTATCTTTCTCCTTGCTAACGAGATTGCATTTTTCTAGACATCGATCTTTCATATAGCAAAAGAATGATTGCTAGGAAGACTGGTCGTTATTCCCCTTTCGTTCTAGTTAATAGCTCTAGGCAACTACCTAACTACCTAAGAAGAAGGGCCAAGAAAGAGTCTTATGCGGTCTGGTCTGTCCATTAGTTGATAGCTTTCCAGTGTGAGCTCTGATCTTCCTTGCTCCTCAAGGAGTCAATCGATATCCTTTAAGATAAGAGGCTAGCTCCTGTCTTGGTTGGGACAGCTAGCTTATTGTTCCACTGCCTCCCCTTTGAAATAAGCTAAGCAAGAACGCAAGAAAGCCTTCTCGCAAGGAAGCAAGAAGGAAGGCTTTTAAGATGGAAAGCCCCTATTGAGTCAGATTGCTCGCTAGTTTCCATCCTCAACAAGAAGAGCCCCTTCAATCAGTGAAATCTAGAAAGAAGTATCATTTCACCATTAGGGAGAATAAACTTTATCCATTGAAATCTCTGTCATCGAAGGAAAAAAGTGCTAGCATCATTTCTCCATTGGGGAGATAGAACTTTTGAAATTCAAGATCAACTCTTCGAAGGGAAAAGTGAGAGTATCAAAATGCTGTTATATAAGCTATCACTTTTTCAATTCAAGATCAACTCTTCGAAGGTAAAAGCTCAAGTGTGAAATTACAGCTATATTGGCATCGACTATGTCTCTCATCGGTTCTCCAGCATGGGAGTTCATTCAGTATCGAAGTCAGCTAGCCTTCATTCAATCAAGGCAAGTTCAATGGGATCTCCCTTGTCTCTCAGTCTCAGTTGCAATACTTGTACATGAAAGGCAGTGAAATACCATTAAATAGAAAGAGGATT
>JARVZY010006237.1:0-26986 GCA_030686995.1 Artemisia argyi
GCGCCTATAGGTATGCACAATCAGTGAAAATTGCTATAGGGTAACACCGTAACAGGTTAATTTTATTGGACAAAAAGTTAAACTTTTAATTTCGCATACCAAAATTAGTCTTTTTCTCTTACTTACTAAGTCTTCATCTTCTCCCTTAAATTTTGAACACTAGCAGTGTAACTATGTAATGTAGTATCAGCACTATACCTTGTAAAAAGGACCATCCAAGCAAAACAAAAGTCTGCCTCTGCCTACTAGTCTATGTGATAATTTAGTCGATTAGACCTTACATAGCATTCGACCTTTCGGTAAGGCAACATCAAGTCACCAAATATTTAGTATGATATATGTTGTCGATACATATTATTAGGCACTGTTTCTGAAACTTATCATCACAAACTTCAACTAATCTAAGATGTCCTCCTAAGAAGCTAAAAAACTGCTAGCCGAACCTTTGAGTTCACTTGTACTGTTTGAAATAAATTAAACTGCTGGTTCAACAATGCTGGCACGTGAGTATCCATATTCCATATAAAGATAACTTTGCTATCCGGACTAGTTGGGCGGGCTATAAATATAACTAAAAGGTGATGCCAGCCAAGCTATTTGTCTAAATGGTCAACTTCTTAAAATTACTCTTTTTATATAAAAGAAGATGACTATCTACAATGCAATACAGGCAGGTATAAAAAATTGACCTGGAAATGCATCAGTGAAGAAAAATGAGATTTCCCTTGCAGCTGAATCAAGTGAATCCGAACCATGAATGCAGTTTCGCTCTAAATCCTGGCCACACATGGCTCTGATGCTATACACAGCAAAAAAGTTTAAGAAATAAAAAACTTTACAAGGAAAAAAGCTCTGTTTATCAGTTGCCTATTGACAGAAAGTTATAAGGCTTAAATCTAAAAAATGTAACAGGATTGGAGAAAGAAAAGCAACCTGTCAGGATGACTAACTTTAGCCTTGCGGGCATCAGTTGGTCCGATAAGAGCACGCCAGTCAGCGATAGCATTAGTTTTCTCCAGTACCATTATCAAGACTGGGCCACTAACAAGTTACCAGTATCAAGAAACAACGTATTAATATGAATGGCCAATACATGAAAATTGGCAGGCTTTCACTGAAGTAATGGATAAATTTAATGACCGAGTGTGACAAAATAACGAGATATGTGTGTTCAAACCTCATCTGAGGCGTGTGTGTGAGTTATTTTACGTGAAGAAAAAATGGTGATAAAATGATATCAGAGATAGATCAGCAACGGCAAAAGGATTTCTGAGCATAACAAGAAATTAACAGTAACTATACGCAAGGATAAGAAATGAAGAATAACTGCTTCATGTAAACTGATTTCATCATGCATCATCAGATGTCAGCTAAATAAGTAACCAGTAAAACTAGCAGACGTTGGTGTTCCAGACTAAGCTGGGCAACTTCCTAGTACACCGGGGTCAATTCCTTATGCTATCATGATACAGTATAAATACATAAAAGATACAACTAAGGTGGTGTTTGGTTTGCACGGCCATATGGGTTTGTGAAGAGAGGGGAACGGAAATGGGTATGGATTTCTAAACCCAACTCTCTAGGTGTGTGCAACACGGGGACACCTGATCTAATACATATCAAACCCCCTCACGACTAAACCCTCCAACCAAACACCCCCTAAGTAGCAAATAAGGTAAAGAACCGCTGCTATGATAATATGAGAATAAACTACCTTGTCATGTATTTAACAAGGCTTGGAAAGAAGCTCTTTGTTGAATGCTCAGCGTAAAATCTTCTCACACTGTCCTCATCAAGGTGTACTGTAAGTTTTCTTTGGAAGAAAGAAACACCATCTGGTTTCACTATTGCTAATGTCCGTTCATTTTCCAAATCCGTAGTTGCCAATGAACTGCATTAAGAATGTATATGATACATCATATATACAGAGAAACAGAATAGCGAGGAGCATTTCCTGTAATCTTCACAGGATACTTGAGCATACTTTACCAAAAGATAACAGACTTTGAAAAATTACCAAATAACAACATATTGATTGGTAAAAGAATGAAACTAATTCCTATTTCTGATTATTCCTAAAAACGCATTGCTATTATGCATAATTAACCTTAATTTAAAGAGGCATAATTGCTTATTTTTTCTGCTTTTCTGCTGCAGAAAAGCACTTTTTTCATCCAAACACCGCAAAAAAGCAGTTTTTCATAAGCATGTTATATATTGTGTTTTTTATGAAATAAGCAAATCCAAACACTATTCTAAAAGTACTTATTTTTAAGCACAAGCAGTAAAAATAAGCAATCCCAAACACCAACTAAAACTTTCCTAATACCATTGTGCCGTTACTTAGCTTAGAATATCAACATACTTTACAAGTTCTCCCAATTAATATAACCGGCTATAAAACGTGCTTCTATTTCATTACTAATCGCACTACGTCACGTTAGTTGATACAATCCCACATCGGCCAAGTATGGGATTGGTTGGTGGCTTATACAGTCTAGGTGTCCTCTCCTCGTACATTTCACATATATCTGAAACCCTAAAACATTATTGACCTGATCGAAAACGAAGCAACGGATACTAGAACGATTACTACGCAGTCCGTAAAGCCGAACCCGCCACGACGATTCATAAGCATCTAAACAACAGTCAATTAGTTAGCAGAGATTCATCAAGTGATATAACTTATTGAAATTGTTTGCATAGTAATACAGTAAATATGAATTGAGTGTTTAAACCTTTTGGATCCAAGATTTGGGGGAAATAAAGTACAAATAGTTGTCAACACTGTTACACCAAAAGTATGACTGCTAGCATACTAGGAATATAAGCTAAGGTACAAATTGTACTTTAGCTTATAGTAAGTTGACAAGTATCTTTTATGTCACGGGTATCCATGTTGTTCCTTGCCTATAAATAGATCATTCTAAATAAGGAAAATGTATCTCTTGTATTAAAAGTTATTAACACTTTCAAGAGCCCATTTTCTTCTCTATAGAACTAAGTCTTAGAGTATAACTCTGTTGATTAGTATAGTTCTTGCTTAACCACTTAACCTTTGTTTTGTGTTTAAGTTTAGTGATAAGATCACATACATATTTGTCATTCAATCTCAAGTGTTGTTTAGCAGGTATATAATTCTTGGATATATATCTAATAAGAATTAAATGTTATGTTAATACAAATAATGTTATAAACGTTATTTATATTTTTCGAACTTCATACTCTTTGATAATCACAAAATGTAAAAACACGCTACGTAAACAAGGTTTTAGTCGTAAAAAGTTCATTTCGACACAACATAGGTATGAACAAACAATATATCTAATTAGTTAAGTGATCAAAGAAATTAATTTATCCTTAAAACTCACATTTTTCTTAAATGTCACAAAACCTTTTTACAAATTTAAATTATATAAATTATTTATTAATTATAAAGAAATGTTTTAGTAAGAAAAATATTCAAAATATGGTCTTTTCCTGCCCATAAGGATAACACATTCACCAGATTAACATTTCACAACAAAATGACAAAAATAGGAGCGTCCTACGGATGGTCTCTTATATATAAGGGAGCGTCCTACGGACGGTCCCTTATATATAAGGGACCGTCCATGTTTAAGGGGCCGTCCCCCACTCCTCGAGCTGACTATAAATATTGGACCATTTCAACAGATTTCTTTACCTCTAGCACACACAAACTTTCTTTCTTCTTAATCCCTCTTCTTTGATCACATTACCTAGTTTTCATTTGTTTATAAGTGATCATATTCTTTCTTTCATCAAAGTGCAAAGATAAGAACGCTCGTATTTGCCAAGAAATAAAGTGTTATAGCATAGGCATTTCACACGTAACCTTACTTGATCTAAACTCACTCTATCTCTATTATTGTAAATTGGTAGATCCGACTTGTGTGTAAGTTGGGAATTGTTATGTAAGTGTAGATCCGGACGGTGCGTAAGTCCGAGAAGTACTCGTTAGTAGTTAGTTGTGAGGGTAGATTGGTTCTAGCTAAGATTAGAACTTGACATTTTGATTTAGTGTCATAAATCGGTGTAAGCAACGGTGTATGGTTTTTTCCGCCTAAAAGGAGCTTATTGACATAGTGGTTGTTAGCCTAGAGTGTGAGACTCGAGGAGTGGAGTAGGTCAAAGATAGAGCTTCGTAGCCGAACCACTATAAATCTTTGCGTATCGGTTTGATCCTTCTTTCTATTTACTTTCATACTTTATTATTCATCATCATTTATATTTATTGCATTTATATGTTGTTGATTGATATCACATAACTTCAAATCAAAAAGATTTTCAAAAGGAACAAAATTTTTTAATACGAAATTAAAACGGAGAAACTATTTACCCCCTCTTCTAGTTTCTACACGTTAAAAACTTTGTGTCTTAAATTAAAAGTCTTTGTATCTTACATAAGTTTTCATTACATCATTATTAAACACGGAACTTGGTTTGGTTAACTTTATAATTAAACTAACCTTGTACAAGGGAACAACAAGTTGTATCGGAACGATCTGATTTATAAAACAAGTTTTATAAACCATTCAAAACGTTTTTAAAATCAATATCCTTCCATGGTTGAAAATGATGTAAGTCTCGTAAGGATTTTCTGTTAAAGTAAGTAAGATTAGCTCCTAATCTAATAATGGGTGACAGGAGGTTCAAGATTAAGAAACATACAGATGTGGCAATCTTGTTCTTTAGTAGATATTTTGTGTGTTATAAACAAAGCCTCTCAAAAACCAAGATTATGTTATATTCAATCCCCATCCCGAAAATTAAAAGAATAGTAGAGAGGGTTTTGATTCTCTATAACATACGAGGTGAACTCCTATCTAGTTTATGTGGAAAAAACGACATCTCAAAAATGTATCAGGTAAAAACGCATGTCCAAACTTGATATTTGATCGACCTTGTAGTTAACATTATGACGGTGGGCTAGTTTGGTAATTAAAGTAGTTATTATTATTATTATTATTATTATTATTATTATTATTATTATTATTATTTTGAACAACAAAAAGCTTTTGTTAGTGAAACCACAATTTTATGTTGGCACAACCCATTTGACCAGACCCATTTTGATCCTTTGTTGAATCGGCCTGACCCGAACATTTTGCCACCTCAACAATTCTATGTAGACACAACCCATTTGACCACACATGTTTTAATTTTTCGTGTACGGTTTTCGTAATATGTGAAAAGATATTTGAGTTTTTTAACTAATTAAAAGTTCTTCTCATTTTTATAACCCTCCTTATTTGTGAATAGATTATAACATCATTTTCTTTCAAAGATACGAAAGAACCTCACTTATCTTAAAAGTTCAAACGTATCGAAACATATAACTCAATATTAGTTTTGGTAGTTACATACGAAAGGAAGTCGGGTGCACTAGCCAACAATCAGCTAAATCATTTTTATTTTTATTTTTTGAAGGCATCAACTTTATACTAAAACCAAACATAAATAATACAAAAGAGCACAAGACACAAGTATCAAAACTCAAAGGGGAATTAGACAATGTCAAAGGCTAAAAATCCGAACCGCATAAGTTGTACCCGAATGACCCACATCTTATTAAGATCAGGTACGAGCAAGATTTTTCTTTCTCAAAACCCAGTATAGACTTGAAAAATATGGAGCTTTAGGCTAAACACAGTAGGAGCAAAAGGGTCGATCAACTTGAAGGTCTTAGTCAATCGCCACATATTTGGTAAATGGATGTTAATTTGGCTATGAGCATCTGACACATTTAAGTTTATTATTATTATTTTTTTTAGTCTTGTAATTTTTTTTATATTATTTGTAAAATCTTTTATAGAATAAGGAAAAGAAAAAAAAGAAAAAAAAACATGTAATGAAACTAAAATTTGTTATTAGTTGAATGAAGTTGAAAAAATAAATAAATAGATAAAGATCGTCTTTACTGTGACAATCAATCACCAAAACACCGCAGGAGAGAGAAAACTGATTTGGCTTATAAAATTAGAGGATTATATTTGGGCCTCTATAGTGTGTTTAGCCTTGCACTATAGTAAAAGTAAACCCATTGAAGAATTACCACAGGTCTGTGTATCCGGATCCAATAAATGACCCGAATAAATCACTTTGAATCATAAATAAACCCTAATAAACGATGACGCCGTTTTTTTTCCTACTCTTCTTTACTCAGATCTCCGTCTCTCTACCATTCGCTTCTTCTATTTTGGTAACGGCGTTTTCCGTGGCCTAGACTACTTTCATAATGATAATAACACAGGTAAGACATTTGTGAATATTATTTGATGTTTATATGATAAAAACAAAGGGTAAGTTTTTTCAACATTCAAGCCTAATTTTTGTTTATCGCCAATTATCTTGACCATAAGTCGTTGAGAGGTTTGAAAATGCTTATTGAGAATAAATCGATTGGTATAGATAAGGACGAATACACACTTACTTTTTCTAACAAGGCTTTGAGTGATTCCTGGTTATTTTTGTCTTTTTCTTCTAGTTCATGCAATTTGTTCTGGTACTCGCGAATCAGATCCTCTAGCGATTCGATTTCTTCATTTTTTGGTCCGTCCTAAGTTTTTCCTTCCTGAGGCTTTCCTTCAAATCAGCTAATTGGTAAAAAAAAAGGTTCTTCAATGTTATCACTGAACGCAGCAACGAATAAATCAATCGAAGACTTCACTTCCTCAAGCGGCTTGTTTACATAGGTGAAATATTTGGTAGACGAGTGGATTCCTTTCTTGAAAAAAAGCGTGTCATCCAAGGTATAATATTGCATTTTTTGAAGTAATGATGGTCGAGTGTTAAAATATATGAGGGTTGAGTTTTGGTTTTACTAAGAAGGGTCACATTTATTTAGAAAGTACAGATTCAAACTGAAATAGACGAACACTGCCTTTAGTTTCCACATTTTTGAGGTACCTCAAGAAGTTGAAAATCATTGGGAGATGTGGATATTATTTTGAGTCTACCCTTTAATAATTAGGCATAATTTTTGTAACAATGTTGTTTGCTGGTTATTCAGTCCATTTGTGCATAATGACTTCCCGCCTTCTCTCTAGTATTAGCTGACCAACCAAATTGTTCTCATACAGAGCATTCATGGGTAATCGTAAACAGTAAGTTCTAGTTACATCTTTGAGCTCTTTGTTTTCCAATTTTCAGTTAGTTAGATTTTCACTAATCAGGGTATAACTATAACTGTTGCTTCATGAACACACTCTCTATCTTGGATATATCCCAGTCAATAACCCTTAACAAGGTGAATAACTGCATTTGAAAACCAATCAAATGACAGTTTTGTATAGGTAGTAGCAGTAAATATTTCACAAATAATTTAAGAACCGATTGACAGGCATCAGAATAGAGTAAAACAAAACTAAAGTTTGTGAAAAAAAAAAAAAAAAAAGTGGCATCAGTATGTAGTTTTGGAAGTTGTGGTTTTGATTGGAAGTTGTTTGTGGAAAAAGATGTTCGAGATGAAGAAAAAAAAGAAAAAAATTAATAATGGTGGTGGGTAGTGGTAGATGGTTGTAATGATTGGTGGTGGTGAGTGGAGATGAAGAAGGAGGGTGGAAGAAGACAATACACGAAATGATTAAAATACCCTCATGTTAATGGGTACGTTTGGTTAATTGTCCGTTTGTCATTTTGGTTCCGATAGATATAGTAAACATGTATGTGGTGTGTCGTGGGTAGCATGGATTTTTGCAATTGGAGTGTTGAATTGCCTTTAGTTTTGACGTGTTTGCATGTCATGCAGTTGTGCGACGTGGTCGATGTTTATCTTGTGAACGTGTTCTTCTATATATTTGAAATACTAACAAAATTTTATGTTGTGCAGGCAAGTTGATTATGAAATGGTTTGGAACATTTCAAAGAGTAGCTAAAGGGCAAGTATATACGAGTAGAGATGGGATACTACATGGATTACCTATCGAGACGGGTTTCGTCAAGGTACGGGTAGACACAGTAGAAGAGGGATGCTCGACATTACCTATTGCTAGACTGATGAAGTGACCACCTTACATGATGCGTTAGGTGGCCAATTTATTCAATGGCCACAAAAATACATAATGGTATATATTCGTTAATTATATGTGAGTTTGTGCAATATTATAGTATCTGTAATTATTAACATATAGTACATTTTTAAATGTAGGTCTCCAAGAAAATTTCATCACACAACTCCATAAGTCATCCGTCTAGCAATCCGCCATCGAGATATCAAACTACCAGTGCACGTGTTCACCATATAGCGGTAAACGCTAAATCATTATACCCTATATACACATGTGGATAACTTAGTTTAAAGTATATGGAGTCAATTTCCTGCATTGTTTTCCTTAAAACTACATCAGATATGCAACAAGTATATAAGAGAATAAAGTGAGAACCAAATTTTCTATTAACCAATGGGAGAGCTCAATTGCAAAATCAAGCCTCCTGATTGATTAATAAAAGTCAAAATTTGCTTATATTTGCTTCTTTCTCTCTTAACCTGCATCCCATCCCAAGCATAATCTACATCTATAAGGTTACCCGGTTATTTAACTATTTTTTTAGAGCTTAAACACCATAAGACATGAAAAAGAAACTCAAACTGTTTTAATGATGTATTACAGAACCAAATAGATAGACGAATTTGGTGTTCTAGACTTCTAGTAGAGTAAACAGTAAGAGAATATTGACACCTAGAGTAGAATATAGGGACAATGAAGTGGAAGTTCCTAGGGATGAAAAGATATGATATCTTGCTTATTAACTTATAAAGCTCGTAAACTAGTTAACTTATAAATAGACTAAGCTATAATAATTTGGCTATGTGATTTGGGGGATTGCTGGTTAAACCTAAAATACAAGGGCCACAGTTCCAAGTAAAACGGGTTTTAACTAGTTGCTGAGTACGTTCTAATACTATTTTTTATTACCAACTGTTGGCAGGAACAGTGATAGATAAGTATGTGTGCATGCCGAAGATGGTTGACTTGATCTAGAACATTTGACACACATCTTGTGTTATACGTATGCATCCCCCCCTTGTTGCTAACGTATAACACAAGATGTGTGTCAATTGTTATAGATCATTGTATGAGAAGTGGTTCTCGTCCTTAAGGACAATGTAGTGAGGCAATCATGTATTTCCCTAACATAGTTGCCCGTTTGTATTTTAGATACGCTGTATGCGAGTCTTTTGCCTCAACTGGTAAATACCGATCTTTTGTTGAATCTATTTAGGTTTTCATATTGCAAAATATAAATTATGTTTTTTGTGTTTTTTATGCAGTATATGCACACAAATTGGCAGCTAGAGGACGGATGTACCTCAAGACAGACATGTTAATCAATGAAACCAAGGTGACACAAACTGTTGAAGCAGCCCGAAGAGTCCTTAAAATTCATCCAAAGTTAGCAGAAAAAATGTTTTTTGCTAGTAAGTTGTAGTTTGACAAAAAGGGTAAAAGCAATGCTTTTCTTTGCTAGTAAACCAAGTAGGGAATGTAACATACAGAACCTTCAAGTTCGATGGATAAAATGAGTGCAGGTTAGTATGAATCTGAGTCTTCATCTTCATTGGGACACTATGTTTGATGGAAAAATGAGACCTTTAGCTTTCAAACGAGTGAAAACCTGCCAATAAAGAAGAGCAATGAGAAGAGAACAAAAATGAGAATGGTGCAATCCATATATAAATTAACTATTTAGAAGGCACACTCGAAATGGAACTTGCAATCACACCCCAGAATAATTGAAGACACTTTCAAGAGGAAGAAAAAAAACATTCATACTCCAGGAATTAGTTTTAAGCAGCTAATTAACAAAGCATCCACGACAAAGACCATCAACCAGTAAGTACACACTCATTGTCTGTGACAAGGTATGTTGGGACGGGTTCATAGTTTCTTGTGCAAAATACAAATATGGTATTGATGATTTTCAATATAAGTCTAAGGTGGAATAGATATGGGTATAATTATTCTAAAAGTGATGTTTGGTTTATAAAAACCTGAGTTTAATTAAATACTTTTGTAATTGTGTGTTCTGTTTTTAACCATCATCCTCATGTTAAGAAAAAACAGTAGAACAACTACAACCAAAAATCAAGCCCGCATGAAGTTAACAAGCTGCGTCCCCTTTGTGCAAGAATCAAAAATGTAAAACATATTTACATGATAACACCATGTGGTTATGTGCTCAACATTGTGACAAGAAAGAAGAAACAAAACAAGCATTTACACCTCTTGTTTGTTTCCATACATACAAGTCACATTGTTAATCACAATCAAAATGCATATCCAAACAACCACTGAGATGCAAATTCCCAAGGTAAAAAGAAAGTTTTATGCCGTTAAAAAAAAAAAAAATGTTTTACCTCTAAGCAATTTTTCCCAATTTTAACCTCCTTGACATGGCCAAGGCTTAGTATTAATCCTTGGAGCATCTCTTCCTGCATTTCCTCGGCCTTATAAAGTGGGTATTTGGAATAATCTAGTTTAGCTTTAATTCCGGAAGACACATTTAGCAAGACACCCGTTTGCAATACCAATTGTCCTTTGAATGCTAATGACAAAATATAAGGAGCATTGATTTCGACTACATCCTTTAATCGTCCAATGAGCGACAAGTTCTTAACACTTTTGTTAGTAACATCAATCCGCTCAAAACCATAGCAACTATCCAACTCCAAAGTTTCCAAGAGAGGACTTCCGGATAAAATATTTTGAATTAGTTGTTGGTTTAATTCAGCATGTTCAATATGCAAAGTCCTGAGGTTTTCCCAACTAATAACCTCAGCTTGTTCAAATGAGCAGTCAGACAAAGTGAGATGAATAAAACTTGACCGGGTGAAAAAAAATTCAGGTAAAACAAACTCATAGTCAACCCAAGAACCCAACACACTCACATCAAAATCAAACTCTTGAACGTTATGAGTCATAGCCTCCCAAATACAATCGTCGATTTGATCTTTATTGTGAGCCTGAGTCTCATACTCCTCATTCAAGTAGTCATAGGCATGCAGTTGGAATTTGTTGAGAGGGTTGTTGGATTGTTTTATAATGCTTTCGATGGAGGAATAGAATGGAGTGTAATCATCCAAATTTCCACCCTCAATAATAATGATATTAGGAAGATGTTGAGGCCAAAGATGTTGCCATCGTTTGGAGAGTGTACCTGTTCTAATAGCGTATTTTGTTTCAGGTATACAAGAGATGATTTCAGTAAGTAAGCGATCTGATAATGAGCTTATTCGATCCACCTCCTCTTTTTCTTTTGATAAAACCCGCCTACTTCTTTTGAAAGGGATTCGATTCGATTGGATTTGCGGCTCCCTCCCTCCCTCTCGTTGTTGGTTATATAGCCAAAACATCAAATAACTTTCTATTCTGCCCCCTCAACTTTCTATACTGTAATAATTCTTTTTTTGACTTTAAACTTGAGTCTATACAACCGATTATGTATACTTTTACGGAGTAGGGATCTAGTGAGAATATTAGTTAAAATGAGAAGGATAAGAAGTAATATCAACCATTAGATGATGCATCAATGGACAAGATTAATAGTGGCAAAATGGTAATAAACAACCCAATTAAGATTATTATATTAGATGAAAAAGGGGCAAATGCGTAAAATTGGCCAACTGCTTTAACAAATAATTCGGCAGTTATATAAGGGGATTTTTTTTAAAACACGATTCATATGCAATTGCTTTTGACAAATAAACAATTTATTAATATAGCCTTTCAATTAAAAAGATACAGATGCATTTAATAATAAACATCTTAATAATAAACAATTTAATAAATGATTTACCCGACGTACCAAAAAAACATGAGGTGAATTAAAGTTTTGCAATAATGGATATCACTTATTAACACACGGATGCATTTCAATCGATTTCTAACGATCACGCATCTTAACTAATTTCAATCAATTTTCATAGTCAGTTTATGCATCTAAACATGTTCGAAACTCAATCATGCATTTTGTTGAGTTTTTTGACAATGATTATAAGCTTGTGACTAATCTAAATCATTTTCTACGATCATGCATTTAAACTTTAAAACTTGTTTCTATAACAAGATGGATAGATGCATCTAAATTTTAGTTAGTCTAACAACGTATAAAGATTATTCAAGATGCATCTACATGGATGCATCCGAACATCGTCGGTTTTACGCATCTGCCTATGATTAGTAGTTTGCATCTAAACATGTTCATAGTTTTGTTTTATGCATCTGAACTTGATTGGTTTTTTGAATCTAAACGTGTTCGCAGACCAATTTTTTTCCGTCTAAAATCATTTTGTTTAGAGATGAACATAATCAAAGGTTTCAATATATCTATGAAGAGTGTATTAAGTTGTTCAATTTTTTATGCATGGAATCGCTAGCAATTAAAAGTTGGATTGGGTCGATCTGTTCTTCTTAGAAGTGTGTATAGTTAACACTTTGACCCATGATTAGATGCATGTATTCAGTATTTGTCTTAATAAAATAGATGAGATGCATGGTACTGGTCATGGATTTTAAATTCATCAACGGAGTTATGTTTCAACAAAATTACCAGAAATCTCATTAAAATATTCAAATGAAAAATCGATTCTTATTCAGAAGTGGGTCGAATAAAAAGGAGGAAGCAAATGTTTAAAAGAGAAGATATATATAAAGTCTAAAATGCCCTCAATTACTTATTTAAAATGATTGGCTGAAATTACTTCTTATTCTTCTTATTATAATATATCTTCTTATTTGATCCTTACTCTACTTTTACGCCAAATATATGTTTGTTTTCATTTATATTAACCTCGTTTAAATTATTGCTGGATATTCAAACAATTTCAACAATAAAGCTAACTTTAACATATCCATCAACAAAAATAATAATATAAATCTAAAACATTAGTTAAATTATTTTAATTCACTTTCAACTAACTAAAGTTGCACTTAAATAATAGCTAAAATTGATATTTTACATTTCAATACTAATTTATGTTATTTTAATACGTTATATTTAGCTTTATTATCGTTTCTTTAAAGATTTTTGAGATAAAATTATACGAAATTGGATAATGGGTGGCGTATAAATTAGTTTTGAAAAATGAGTGACCTAAAAGTAAAAATTTTAATAGTTGAATGGCCTCCCAAACATAATCCCTTTATTAATTTTTAATAATTTTAACATATATTTTTAGATTTTATCAATGTTATAAATGGCGTGAGGCGTGGCGTGGCGGCTTGCCCACGCCTCAAGCCTTACGAGCTATGGCGAAGCCATGGCGTTTGTTAAGGCGTGACTAAGGCGGCAAAAAAATATTCATAGATGTATTATTTAAGTTATAATATTTCATATGCATTTGGACTACTATATTAGACATTTAGACTACTACTTATTATATAATTACCATGCCCTAATACCATATAGCCCAAATTTCAAATGCTGGTTCAAAATAGTTATTAAAAAAAAAAAAAAAAAAAAAAAAAAAAAAAATAAAAATTGTTTCTAAAAGTGGCGCCATGCCTCGCGCTAAGGCGCGCCTTACCACGCCTTTTCGCGCCTCATCAGGCGCCACGCCTCAAGACGATGCCTTGGTCTATTTCGTAGCGTCGAAGCCACGCCTCACGCCTTAGCGACGCTAAGGCGCGCCTTTTAGAACCCTGGATTTTATTATTGGTAATTTTAGATAACGTTTGATTTATGTCCGTGTCAAATAGGGGTGTGCATTGTTTGGGTAATAATCGAATAAACCGAAAAACGAAACTGAATTGAAAGAAAAATGAACTGAACTTATAACTGAACCGTACTAAAAATTCGATTTTCGGTTTGGATATGATTTTGGCAAGGATCAAGATATTATAAACCAAACTTAGAATTACACCCACATCTATACTATCAAATATGGCTGATATAATCTAAGTAGTTGTCCACAGCTGAACTCTGTATAGCCGACCTAACATTTTCAACCTTTTTTTGGCTTAGGCTGCAACGAGGCTCATTTCGAGCAAGGGGGATCTCAAACGTCAGCTTGAAGATTTCCGCAAAGATCCTCATATTGTAAGATATCCTTTCTTGAAGCTATTATGGTAAATTTGTTAATTATAGGTCATTTATAGTTTCTGCAGCCTATCATTAGATCCTGATTTGTACATACTGCATTGATTCCTGTAATGAATTTGAACGAGAAACATGTTCAAGTTTCTTCCTATATTTTGCTTATTTCTTATTAAAATTTCCCATTTAGAACTATATAAGTTTTCTCTTGTGTTTCGATTATCTATATTTTGTGTTTCAACTTTAGATGTTTAGGGATGACCCAAAGTTAAACTGATTGACCTATCTCTAAATTGTTAACTACTCTATATCATTTAATGAAAAAGATATATGTTGCTTTCTTGGTTTCTAACATCGAAAAAGGGAGAAAGATGAAACTGGCAATCTGGGCTTGTTATAGATTAGTAGGTGTGTGTGTGTGTGTTTTTTTTGAAGGAATTTGGAGTGGCAGATGTGTGTGTGTGTTTTTAATTGGCCGTGTTTGTTAAATGTGTTTGTAAATTAAGAGAAAAAGAAAAGGCATTTTAGTAACTTCACAAGGTACTTAACGAAAAAGATAACGCCCGTTAACCATAAGTGGGTGCCAGGGACCAAACGCGCAGCGTGCAGGAACATTAGGGACCGCCTTCGCCCCAAAATGAAAACGGGGGACCAAACTGGCGAATTTTGACAAGTTCAGGGACGATCAGTGAAATTTACTCATATTTTTATATTGTTAGTTTGTAAAATGATGCTTCGTTATGCTATAGATTGAGTATTAGTTTTTTTCTTGTTGTTATGTTGTAGATTTACTTCACAAAGTCCTTTACGGATTTATTTTATTTTATTTTATTTTGTTTTTCGATTGAATTTTTTGTTGAACATTGATGATCTGCAAGACTGAAGCATATAACATTTTGAAAAGTTTGCATCATTTAATTGCCATATCGTTTCATATATATATTTTTTTTTACTAAAAAGTTATGTTTGGCATTTATTGGTAATATTGTGTATTTAAATTTGAAATAGAGCAAAATCGAGAACTTAGAGGAAAGGGTAAGGTCACCCAGGTTAAACTTTAACCAGGTGCCATGTCAGCGCCACATCAGCAACTAAACTTTAACCAAAAACCCCCGTTATAATAACCAAACTATTTTCATATTCAACCCCTAAACTAAAACTAATATTTCATTTAATAACTAACATAACTTTTAAAACACAAATTACATTAACTATTAAACTTAAAACATGAATTAAATTAAACATTAAACTTAATACACGAGTTACATTAAACAATGTACGAAAATACATTAAACTACGATACGGTAATTAAAACATTAAAGTACGATATGGTAATGATAATAAAAGTACGAATTAAAAAAATGAATCATCTGAGACATAGCCATCGCCACTCAAAGCCGAAGACTCTGATCGAATAGGGCCTAACCCCATGGCCCAGTGGTATCGTGCTTCTTTTTTTCCCCGCTCCGTACGAGCTTCTTCCCAAGCCCTACGAGCAGCTGCCTCATGTTCTTCGGCTTCTTCAACCTCTCTCAAGACTTGCATATCTTGCTCCAGGAGTTCTTCATCAGTCAACCCAAACCTTGCTGGTGGATTGTTTGCCGATTGATCTGGTTGTTGTTGGACAACCGGTGGATTGGGTACCGGTTCATTTTTCGGAGTGTATACCGGAAAGATGTTGATAAGGATTTATTTGATACATTTTTAGGGGGTCATTTAAGCCCTAAATTGTGTTTTTATGATAAAATATTATCTCAAATCATTTATTTTGTCATTTTAGGTAATTGTGACATGAATTCTGGAAAATGGAGCATTTTGGAGCTTTTCGGACGTTTTTATGCTCAAGAATGAAGAAAACAAGAAAAGTCAAGAAAGTCAGGTGTGAACACCTGACGGCGTCACGCTTTGGAGCTGACGCCGTCACCTTATAACGAGGAGGCATGGAATTTTTACACTAGATGTCCTAGAAGAATTTGTCAAGATAACACCTGACGCCATTTGGAGCAAGTGTAACAACCGTAATTTTAGCAGGTCAGTTTAACTGATAGTCTTGACTCGGTTGACGTTTTTTTGGTGTGTCTTAGGTGATTAAAGTGATATATGTGTGATGTATGTGTGATATATGTATGATATGAGTGTGTGTTGGCACTAAATCCCTTTGCGTGGTTTTATCGTTGTGAGTTGAGTAATATTGATTTTGGGTAAGTTTATTTTTATTGCCTTAGTGGCGTGAAAGTGACTTGTGTAGTTTTGGTGTTTTGTGGTTTAGCGTAACAAGTCTTCGTTCAAGTATTTGAACGTCAGTAAGTTACGTGGAGGTTATTTTTATAGAGAGTGTGAAATCAATGCTTTGAAGCGTATTCTTGCTACACCATCGTGTTCACTCGGTTGACTCAGTTTTTCCATTATTGTTGAGAACAATAATGTGGAATTTATGGTTGAGAACAATCCATTGGAAATCAATGCTTTGAAGCGTATTCTTGCTACACCAACTAACACAAAGAGGAATGCTTGAAGAAGCTATTTTAACGGGAGACTAGATAAGAGAAGGCATCCATCGACGTTGTTATTGAGTCGATGAAGAAAGTGATTATCTGATTTGTACAATTTATAGTTTAATCTCAAACAATTTGATTATTATCTGATGGTAGCTTCTGCAGCCTATCATTAGATCCTGATTTGTACATACTGCATTGATTCCTGTAATGAATTTGAACGAGAACATGTCAAGTTTCTTCCTATACTTGCTTTTTTCTTAATAAAATTTCCCATTTAGAACTATATAAGTTTTCTCTTGTGTTTTGATTATCTGATATTTTGTGTTTCAACTTTAGATGTTTAGGGATGACCCAAAGTTAAAATGATTGACCTATCTCTAAATTGTTAACTACTCTATATCATTTAATGAAAAAGATATGCGTTGCTTTCTTGGTTTCTAACATCGAAAAAGGAAGAAAGAAGAAAGTAGCGATCTGGGCTTGTTATGGATTGGCAGGTGTGTGTGTTTTTGAAGGATTTTGGAGTGGCATACGTGTGTGTGCTTTTTAATTGGGTGTGTTTGCTAAATGTGTTTGTAAATGGGATAATGATTTCTAAATATATCAAACTTGACACGTTTTACTAAGTTGTTTATAGAACTTTTAATTTTGCTAACTTGGGGTATGAACTTACTAATCTTTGCCTGGTTGTGTACTAACGAGCTGATTAAGGTTTTCGTTAGATTTATTTACATAAATCGTCCTTCTCGTTAGTACCAACTTGCAAAATAAGTCCTATTGGTCGTTAAATGAGTAAGAGAGAATTGCAAAAATCGTCCCTAGCTTTTTTTTTAATTTATTTATTTAACTAGTAATATTAGTATTATTTTTTTTTACTTTTTTGTCCGTTTTTCTTACGTTTTTTTTCATTTTTCTCCCGTTTTTTTCCGTTTTTCGTCCGTTTTTGTCACGTTTTTTTTTTTCCGTTTTTCTTACGTTTTTTTTCGTTTTCATACGTTTTTGTCCGTTTTTCTTACGTTTTTGTCCGTTATTCTTATGTTTTTTCCTTTTTCATACATTTTTGTCCGTTTTTATCCGTTTCTCTCACGTTTTTACCGTTTTTGTCCGTTTTTCTTACGCTTTTTGTCCGTATTTGTTACGTTTTTGTCCGTTCTTCTTACGTTTTTTCCGTTTTCATATGTTTTTCTCCGTTCTTCTCACATTTTTTTCGTTTTCATTTATTTTTGTCCATTTTTCTTACGTTTTCGTCCGTTTTTCTCACATTTTTTCCGTTTTCATACGTTTTTGTCCGTTCTTCTTACGTTTTTTCAGTTTTCATACGTTTTGTCCGTCTTTGTTATGTTTTTGTCCGTTCTTCTTACGTTTTATCCGTTTTCATACGTTTTTCTCCGTTCTTCTCACGTTTTTTTCCGTTTTCATACGTTTTTGTCCATTTTTCTAACGTTTTCGTCCGTTTTTTCTCACATTTTTTCTATTTTCATACGTTTTTTTCCGTTCTTCTTACGTTTTTTCAGTTTTCATACGTTTTTGTCCGTCTTTGTTACGTTTTTGTCCGTTCTTCTTACTTTTTTTTCCGTTTACATACGTTTTTCTCCATTCTTCTCACGTTTTTTTCCGTTTTCATACGTTTTTTTTTTCCATTTTTCTTACGTTTTCGTCCGTTTTTTCTCACGTTTATTCCGTTTTCATACGTTTTTGTCCGTCTTTCATACGTTTTTGTCCGTTTACATACGTTTTTGTCCATTTTCCTTACGTTTTCGTCCGTTTTTCTCACATTTAGTACGTTTTCATACGTTTTTCTCTGTTTTTCTTACGTTTTTATCCGTTCTTCTTACGTTATTTCTGTTTTTCTTACGTTTTTGTCCGTTTTCTTACGTTTTTATCCGTTCTTCTCACGTTTTTTTTCCGTTTTCATACGTTTTGTCCATTTTCATTACGTTTTCGTCCGTTTTTCTAACGTTTTCGTGCGTTTTTCTCACGTTTTTCCGTTTTCATACGAAAAAAAATTCAAAAAAATTTTGAAAAAAAATTTTCAAAAAATAATTATCGGAAAAAAAATCTTAGAATATTGGAAAAAAAAAAATACTTTTTTGGAATTTTTTATAAAAAAATTAAAAAAAAAATCTAAAATATATATTTTTTTAAAAATTGAATAAAATTTTTTTATCAAATAAAAATTTCTTAAGAAAATATTTGAAAATAAAAATATTTTTTAGAAAAAATATTTTTCAAAAAACATTTTTTAGAAAAAATTTTAAAAAATGGAAATTTTTTTTGAATTATTTAAAAAAATGGGAACGGAAACAACCTAAGAAGAACAGATAAATACGTAAGAAGGACGGACAAAAACGTATGAGAATGGAAAAAATATAAGAAACACAGACAAGACGGAAAAAACGTAAGAGAAACGGATAAAAACGGACAAAAACGTAACAAAGACGGACAAAAACGTATGAAAACTGAAAAAACGTAAGAAGAACGGACAAAAACATATGAAAACGGAAAAAATGTGAGAAAAACGGACGAAAACGGACGAAAACGTAAGAAAATTGGACAAAAACGTATGAAAACAGAAAAAAAGTGAGAAGAACAAACAAAAACGTATGAAAATGGAATAAACGTGAGAAAAAACGGACGAAAATGTTAGAAAAATGGACAAAAACTTATGAAACGGAAAACACGTGAGAAGAACGGACAAAAACGTAAGAAAAACAGACGAAAACGTATGAAAACGGAATAAACGTGAGAAAAACGGACGAAAACGTAAGAAAAATGGACAAAAACGTATGAAAACCGAAAAAAACGTGAGAAGAACGGAGAAAAAGGTATGAAAACGGAAAAAAAAACGTAAGAAGAACGGACAAAACGTGTGAAAACTGAAAAAACGTAAGAAGAACGGACAAAAACGTATGAAAACGGAAAAAATGTGAGATAAATGGACGAAAATGTAAGAAAAATGGACAAAAATTTATGAAAACGGAAAAAACGTGAGAAGAACGGAGAAAACGAACGAAAACGGAACAAACATAATAAGAACGGACAAAAACATAACTAAGACGGAGAAAAATGTATGAAAACTGAAAAAACATAAGAAGAATGGACAAAAACGTTTAAAAACGGACAAAAACGGGAAAAACGTGAGAGAAACGGACAAAAACGTATGAAAACGGAAAAACCTAAGAAGAACGGACAAAAACGTAAGAAATACGGACAAAAACGTATGACAACAGAAAAAACTTAAGAACGGAAAAAAAACGTAAGAAAAACGGACAAAAACGAAAAAAACGTGAAAAAAAGGGACAAAAAAGTAAGAAAAACTGACGAAAAACAGAAAAAAACGTATGAAAACGGACAAAAACGTAAGAAGAACGGACAAAAACGTAAGAAAAACGGACAAAAACGTATGAAAACGGAAAAAAACTTAAGAACGGAAAAAAACACGTAAGAAAAACGTACAAAACGGAAAAAAATGGACAAAAACGTAAGAAAAACAGACGAAAAACAGAAAAAACGTGAGAAAAATGGACAAAAACGTAAGAAAAACGGACAAAAACGGACGAAATGGTATAAAAAAATAATACTAATATTACTAGTTAAATAAATAAATTAAAAAAAAAAAGCTAGGGACGATTTTTGCAATTCTCTCTTACTCATTTAACGACCGTTAGGACTTATTTTGCAAGTTGGTACTAATGAGAAGGACGACTTATGTAAATAAATCTAACGAAAAACCTTAATCAGCCCGTTAGTACACAACCAGGCAAAGATTAGTAAGTTCATACCCCAAGTTAGCATAATTAAAAGTTCTATATACACAACTTAGTAAAACGTGTCAATTTGGATACATTTAGAAATCATTATCCCGTTTGTAAATTAATAGAAAAAGAAAGTGCATTTTAGTAACTTCACAAGGCACTTAACGAAAAAGATAACACCCGTTAGCCATAAGGGGTGCCAGGGACCAAATGCGCAGCATTCAGGAACATTGGGGACCGCCTTCGCCACAAAATGAAAACAGGGGACCAAACGGGCGAATTTGGACATGTTCAGGATGATCGGTGAAATTTACTCATATTTTTATATCGTTAGTTTGTAAAATGATGATTCGTTATGCTATAGATTGAGTATTAGTTTTTGTCTTGTTGTTATGTTGTAGATTTACTTCACCAAGTACTTTACGATTTTTTTTTTTTTTTTTTTTTTTTTTTTTTTTTTTTTTTTTTTTTCATTTCATTCGATTGAATTTTTTTGTTGAACATTGATGATCTGCATGACTGAAGCATATAACATTTTGAAAAGTTTGCATCATTTAATTAGTTTTAAACAGAGTTTGATTCATATTGCCATATTGTTTTTTTTTTTTTTTTTTTTACTAAAAAGTCATGTTTGGCATTTATTGGTAATATTGTGTATTTAAAAGCACACTCTAAGAAAAACATATTCTCCCAAAAACCTCACCATTAAAAGCACACTAACACACACACCACACAAACATAGTCACCAACAACCGTAAAATCACCACATCAATATGTTAGCATCTCACACAACCAACATTGTCACCCCAACGAATATTTTCAAACACAAATCAACGCGAAACACACACCGCACATGCTCAAACCCGTTTTTATTTTTGCTTTCATTTTACGATACACAAGTAACACCTATCTATCATTGTTGAAATAGGTGGTCTTGGAATAACAAGGTGAATTTGATTATTTATGGTACAATCACACTTAATACTACCTACTATATATTGATTGATGTCTTTTAATCTTTTGTGATTTAGGGCTTGAACGCGTGTCTACTGATAAAATAAGAAATTTGGACCGATGTTCTGCTACGCTTTTGACGGCATGTGAAAGTGGAGCTTTAGAGTTGCAAGGGTCTTACATGTCAGCTGCCCCTTTACTGTAATACATTTTTGCTGGTTTTAATGTCCTTCAATGAGATGGCTTGGCTACTCTGGTTAGCCAAGTAGGTGATAAGGAGCCTATCTACTTGTGCACCCTTCAACGAGGAAACAATGATAGTTGTTCCTTAGATCTGGAGTTTGAAGAAATGGACCCGGTAGTTTTGTTTATGAAGGGAGAACACAACATTCATGTTTCTGGTTTCTACTATGGAAATGTAGACATAAAGGATGATGGTATTGTACTTCCGACGATGAAAGAAGTGACTCTGACAATAATGGTGACTACATATGAAACCCTAAAAATCCTAAACTACAAACAGGTTTGGGCATATTTATCTTCTAATACGTATGTGTACTTTTAGTTTTGCATATGTACTGTTCTTTACTTATGAATTCCGTAATTAGTTTAGTTGAATAAAAAAACTCAAACCGCATAAAAACAAATTCAAAACTAAATGACCGAAACACTAGACAAACCTTCAATACATTAAGCAATCTCACTTAATACAATCTAACTACATATATATATATATATATATATATATATATATATATATATATATATATATATATATATATATATATATATATATAGGGTAGGGTTATAATAAAAAGTCTCTTAAAATAAAAAGTCTAGGAAGGCGAATTTTGGTGCATCACAGTTATAAAGTTACTGCATCACATTTTTAAGTCACTACATCACAGTTATAAATTTTAATGCATCACAGTTACTGCATCACAACTATAAAAATTTACTACATCACAGTTAGTGCATTGCAGTTATTAAATTACTACATCACATTTTAAGTCACTGCATCATAGTTATAAATTTAGTGCATCAGAGACTTTTTATTCTTTTTATTTTAAGACCCTTTTTATTTTAACCCAAACCTATATATATATATATATATATATATATATATATATATATATATATATATATATATATATATATATATATATATATATATATATATATATATATATATATATATATATAAAGTCTAGGAAGGCGAATTTTGGTGCATCACAGTTATAAAGTTACTGCATCACATTTTTAAGTCACTACATCACAGTTATAAATTTTAATGCATCACAGTTACTGCATCACAACTATAAAAATTTACTACATCACAGTTAGTGCATTGCAGTTATTAAGTTACTACATCACATTTTAAGTCACTGCATCATAGTTATAAATTTAGTGCATCAGAGGCTTTTTATTCTTTTTATTTTAAGACCCTTTTTATTTTAACCCAAACCTATATATATATATATATATATATATATATATATATATATATATATATATATATATATATATATATATATATATATATATATATATATCGATTGTCGCATTAAATAATTTTGATACATTTCTTTTAATCCTTTGTGATTTATGGCTCGAACGCGTGTCTACGGATAAAATAAGAGATGTGGACCGATGCTCAGTTGCGCTTTTAACAACATGTACAAGTGGAGCCTTAGTGTTGCATAGGTCTTGCATGCCAGCTGGCCAGTACATTTTTGCTGAGTCTCCTACAATAATGTCCTATTTATGGATTGCAGATGCGGCTGACTGTGATAGGACGTCCAAGTGTATAATCCAGATTTGGACACGTAAAAAGGGCAGAAGGACAATGAGACTATCCGGTGCAATGGCTCGTCAAGTTTGTTCGTTACCTTACTACGAGGGTGTCGGGCTAATCTGTTATGGAGTACCCATGAAAATTAAGTAATTACCACAAAACTACGAATAGGTGGCAAGAATATTACGAAAAAGAAAATAGTTCAATTTTGGTTCGTGACATTAATAGGAAATTTTGTTAGGGATAAAGATCGAATACGGGTTTATTAAAGGAAATTTTCACTCCATTTTCTGAGTTTACAACTAAATCAAAACAACCCTTGTATTTGGTACTTTCTAAAAATACAATTCAGCCTATCTATACTACCTATAATGTAAAAATGGTCAAAGGTGAAAAGTGAAAAGTGAAATGTTGAATTTTTGGTCAATGCCGATAATACCCTTGCAAAACTACTTATCAATGGGGTTTCAAAATATTTTTGGCAACACAGCAAATAACTACTCATACATGGCAACACAACTGTCAAAACTTATGAAACACGACAAATAACTACACATACAAACACCATACATACATACCATTCACAGCTAATAAAAACTCACACATACAAACACTCTCTTCAACCACCATACAAACACCACCACCACCCGAGGCCACCACCACCCTACGCCACCACTACTGAGCGTCACCACCATCAACCCCGCGACCACAGCAGCCAAATCACTGAAGTCTCCAACACCATAGATTCACGACCACTGGGACGAACCACCAAGACCAACGAGCACCAAAAAGCCTTTTTTTTGGAAGTTTTGAGGTATTTTTTGATTGTTTTAATAGATCTATGCATATTAATCAAGTTTTGAAGGGGTTTTTTTTTTTTTTTATAGATATATATATTTTATTTTTAGATCTATTTTTTTTTATAGTATTTTGGTATTTTTTTACAACCGTTGTCACGCCAAAAATACTCGTTGCCGCTGTCTTGTGACTTAGCCGACCACCACCACGAGCAGACCAAGTTTTGAAGGTTATTAATAGATCTTTACTTTTTTTTTGTTAGGTCTTAGTTGCCGGAGTCATTCCCCGCAGTTGATCTTGCCAGGATTATCCTCGGCCGCCGTCGCTGTCTCTCTACCGTCATTGAGAACCGTGACTTTTGCAGGAAAATATGGTTCCTTTTTAGGGTGGTGGCAATCATGCCTCCCAAAGTCCCTCATACCTCCCAACCAACCAATAATATCATTCCACCTCACTCATACCTTTTTCATACCTCCCAACCCTTTTTTAATGGCAAACATACTTTTTTCATACCTCCCAACCCATATTTTTTTTACCTCCAACATTCCAAAGCATTAAATGCTCAACGTTCACTTTCTCTCAAACCTCCGAAATGATTTTCCCCGCTCAACCAAACCTCTGGACCAAACCGCTGGGGTGGCGGCGGTGTTCCCCGGCGGTTTGGGCAAACCGTTGGCCACCCCGCTTTGATTGCCACCATCCTTAAAGTTTGTTTACGAGTTTATGTTAAAGCCTATTGTTTATTTTATTCTGTAAATTTTGTTATATAAATCTTATTTATAATTTTGCTGTAAACTTTATGTTTTTTTTTTTTTTTTTTTTTTTTTTTTTTTTTTTTTTGTATTTTGTTGTGAATTTTACTCATCAAATAAAGCTTTTTGTTTACACTTGCCTCTTTTGAAATGATACATCGTATTCATTGCATAGTCTCTATCATGATACAGTAATATTTTATAGGGCAAATTAACTGAAAATGTATTTAACTTGCCACTTTTTACCATTGCATATAGCCATCTTTTTTTTTTCCTATTGTGTGACTAAACTTTCGAATTTGGTACATTGTGTGTATTTTGTGACTTTTTAGACTTGTAAAATGACCATTTTACCCTTCGAAATTTTGAAAATGTAAGGGTAAAATGGTCATAAAATACACACAATGTACCAAATTCGAAAGTTTAGTCACACAATAGGAAAAAAAAAAGATGGCTACATACAATGGTAAAAAGTGGCAAGTTAAATACATTTTCAGGTAATTTGCCCTATTTTATATTTACTTATAGCTTTAGTTTTAGCTGTGGACTTTAGTGTATGTGTACGCGGGTACGACTAGATGCAGATAAACGCGTTTTCTTGAAAGAGTAGTGATTGGATGTAATGATAGGCCCACTGCTTCATAATCTAACTTCACATATATTAGGCACAAGTTTTAGGTCCTTTAATCATTTACCTTCTTGATAAGTTACTAAATAATTTATATATGTTTGTGTGTGTCTTATACGTGTTTGCCGCTATAAAATTCCATTGCTATTTACGTGTACCCGTCTATAAAAGAAAAATGATCAATGTGAAAAAGTGAAAAGTCAAGCAATGTGAATGTTGAAAACCTTAAATCTAAACAAATAAAAGAAACTATTGTAATTTTAATGCAAAACCAAAAAACTTAAAAATAAAGAATGTGAAAGTGGTAAATTCAATAATGCAAGGTTGTACATTAATGGCAACGATATTTTTCAAAAGAAAACCATTAATACACATCGAAAATTGGGGTGATCCGGGATACTTCAAACCAGGCAGGTTGACCCCCGGTTTAATTTGACCCATTCTTCGGCCTAATCCGTCGGCTTGACCCGGTTTAAGTTGCCTATTTTTCGATCGGAATGGTTCTACCAGTTGAACCACTCGGGTCGAACTGGGTTTCAAAACGTTATGTTTAATCTTTAAATCCTCAAACATTTATTATTTTTCGTTTATAACCGATAAACTTTTTTTATCACTAAAACTATCTGCCGCTATAAAATCCCGTTGCTATGCACGAGTACTCGTCTAGTATAATCATAAAGCCTTACAATTTAATCTTTGCACATTGTTTCTAACACATTTGTATAACATAGTTGCTACATGTATTATAACATATTACAATATTACGTTTTTACTACTTTCAAACTAGTATTTTGTATTTACATTAAGAACAACTTTAACATTCATTTGTAAAACAAATTTTATATTTGAAAAGTTAAGTTTGTTTTAATTTTTGAGTAATGCTATTTACACCTAGAACACAAGCTTAAAAACATGCTTAATGTATAAATCACTTATACAATTGTACTATATACTTTCTGTTTCCAAATTTCCACCAATCATTTTTTGAAATCAACCAATCAAATTCTTATGTACATTTGTAGGCATGATTAGTAGGCACAACAATAATTTTTCTTAATTTTTTGTAATGGTAATTATCTATACTACATATAAAATGAAAATAGTCAAACGTGAAATGTTGAAAGTTGAAAATAGTTTAAGGTGAGATAAATATGTGAAATGTTGAATGGGGTTCGAAATTGCAGGAGATGTGTAGTAAATTTGGTAATACATTCATGGCAATGAAAGACTTTGATGAGACAAAAAGTGTACCGCTTTTAAGGGGTCATTTAAGCCCGAATTCGTGATTATTTGATCAAATATTGCCTTAAATCGTTCCTTTTGTCATTTTAGGTACTTTTGGAGAGAAATCTGAAAAGGAAGCATTTTGGACGTTTTTGGAACATAAAAGTGAAGAAAATGGCAAAGTCTCAATTTTCCTTGTAGGAAGAGTACCTGACGGCGTCAAGACTCTCCACATGACGGCGTCAAGAGTTACAAAGGTGGTGGAAGTGGAAAATACACGTGACGATCAAGAGAGTTTTTAAGCCTAGGACCTGACGGCGTCACCCAAGGCCGTCAGGGTCCAAACACTAGTGACGGCCCAAAGTATTTCTACACATGATGGCGTCACAAATAGATCTAGGCAATACGATTTTATTATGGCGGCAAGTTGACGGCGTCACTGGCTAACACATGACGCCATCACGATGTATAATCTATATATAGTTTTCCAAATTTCATTCATTAGTGTGCAACTTTGAGGGAAT